>BJBW01005538.1:153683-195189 GCA_004320125.1 Scolopax mira
TGTGGTAAGTGAATTAGAGGCTATGTTTTAAAATTTCATCTTTGAGAGTTTTATTTCATTAAGCAGATTTTATGCTATCTGGGAGTGAATAGAATAAATGAATTAAGAACAGCTCAGTTCTCAGTTTGCCAGATTCTGTGCTAATCATTCTGACTCAGTGCTACAAGTTTACATTTTTTACTCAGAAATCTATAGTGTTACAGTCTGTTGCTTTTGTCTCATCATAGGAACTCTTCTATGAAGATGGAAGATGTATATCTTTCTGTATAGTCACTGTTTGGAATGGCAGGATTAACTCAAAATCTCTCACGTGAGCCAATACTTTGGGATTGCTAATGAATTGCCTAATGGAGACAAGTAAGATCTTTGAAAAACTGTGAGTTCTATTCTGAACATTTTATACTGGGAAACTACTGTGCCCTCGTCATTTTTTTTCTATCTTCAACAAAACAGTCGTTCAAGTTTAGTGCTTATTTTCTTTATGAACCGATGAGGAGTACATTTGGGTTTATATTACCTTGCGTAAATCAAATCAACATAAAACTAATGGGAAGTCCCTAAACACTGTTCCCTCCTGTCATTGTGACATGTTTCCCACACCCTGAATTTTTATGGTGAATTATGGTATGTGAAATATAAGCTAAATATGCAGTATACAGCAGCTTTCAGTATCTCCTGAAGCGGAGACTACAGACTGACTGATACAGAGCTTGCACTCCTTGATCTCAAAGTCTCAACAGCTTGCTATGTGTTGCTTCTTTTCGTATGCCTGACTCTTTTCATACCATTCATAGTTGTACTAAGGAATTTCCAATGAAAAAAAGCATCATTTCTCTTTTCTCCATTTTTTTCTGCAATGTGATCAAATGCAATTTTTCTCTAAGTGACAAGTATTGGTTAAAAACACCACATCTCTCTCTATGTTGCCATTGGTTTAAAAAATGATGAGGCCTTTTATGGAATCCACCATAGGCTTGTAACTTCGGATATATAACACACACCCTTGAGTTCACAAAGGGTCAAATACACTCCTGTGCAGTGCATTAGCACAAATCTTATCACTGTGTAAGTGCCTCATAAATCTTGAAAATAGGAATTTTCTCTTTATGGGAATAAATTTTTGCCTAACTCAAAGTATACCTTGTAGTGAACGTAAATGTTTGGAAAGGTCTTTGAACTTTGATTCTAGTTAAGAAGGTGAGAACAACGAAGGTGTGGATATTGCAATCCAATCTATCAGTCAGTGATTACAATGTGGACTTATTCATGAAGTTCAAAAGATATAGGTGTGTCTAAACAGACTAGATACTAGGTGTTCCTGAGTGCCTGATGCAAAGTTGTCATTGTTTTGTGCACAGGAAGGGTGAGTCACTTAACTTTTGTAGGCATGAAAAATAATATGCATAAGAATATTTTCTTTGTGCCTAACACTGCAGCAGATATTGATTAGTTAAGGCATCTACAGCTTTCTAAGGTATAAGTAATACACAAAAAACAGCTCCTATGGAATTCTTTCCTAAAAGCACAGCAAGGCATGTCTTCTTGGGATGAATTTTATTTTCTCCATGTCAGCATTTTTAATTTTAAAGGGCTGGAATTCAAGCTGTGTTTATGGATTACGACTGGTCACAATCTGTAAGACTTGTATATCCCTTACTATGCAAACCTAATTCTGATCCTATGTTTCTAGAGAAACTGCTTGTGGAAGCAAAATTTAAAATTTGTTTTCCATTAGTATATAAGCTTGAGAGTAAAATTTGCACTAATGAAATTCAGATGCACAGTTTTACTTAGAAGCCAAGTATAGGAGGATCATCAAGCTGGCTGGGGAAAAAAAAGCCACAACAGACAAGTATTTACAGGAAATAATTAGACATCATTTACCTGGATCTAATGGAAGATTTAGAAGCAAAATGTATTGTCATAGATTTTATTACTTTCCCCTATCATCTGGGGATTTTGTTGTTTGCTTCTTTTTTTGAGTCTGGATTTATTTACCTTCAGCTGATCTGGGATCATAAAGTCACAGAATCATTAAAGTTGGAAAGAACTTCTTCAGATCATCTCACCCAAATTGCCAACTCAAGCAGGGTCACCTAGAGCTGTTTGCTCAGGACCATGCCCAGTGAAGTTTTCAAGGATGGAGAGTCCATAGTCATTCTGGGCAACATATTCCAATATCTGTTCACCCTTACTTGAAACTTGTTTTTCTTGTATTCAGATGGAATTTTGTGTGTTTCAGTTAGTGCCCATTGCCTCTCATCCCTTCATTGGGCCATACTGAGAAACAGTCTGGCTTAATCTTTGTTCCCTCTACTGGTGCCTGGGGTTATTTCGTGTCTGGGATTTTTCCTCGGGGTGGGATTTGGCACTTTCATATGTTGAACTTCATGAGATGCCCGTTGGCTTGTTTCTCCAGCCAGTTTCTCCAGGTCCCTCTGAACAACAACGCAACTATCTCATGTATCGCTCACTCCTCTACTTTTCGTATCATCTAAAAACTCTCTGAGAGTGTGCTCTGTCCCATTGTCCAGGTCATTAATGAAGAGTTCAAATGGTAAGGACCGAGTATTGACCCAGAGATACACCAGGAGTGATCGGTTTTCATCTGGGTTTTCTGTGACTGATTACACTCTTCTGGGTGGAGCTGTTCAGCCAGTTTTCAATCCACCTCACCAATATGTACTTAATCAGTTTGTCTGTGACTTTCCCCTGTTATGGGAGAGAGTGTCAAAAGCCTTACCAAAGTCCAAATAAACACCATTCATTGCTCTCCTGTCATCCATCCACCAAGCTATTCTATCAAGTTGGTCAGGCATGATTTCCCCTTGCTGTCTGCTGCTGGTACATTTATGTCCATGTGTCTGAAAATTATTCCCAGTAGTACTTGCTCCATCACCTTCACAGGGATGGAGATGACGTTTACCAGATTGTAGTTCCTTGGATCCTCCTTGCTGAAGACAGCGATGACATTTTATTTCTTCCATTCCTCGGGAACCTCTTTCAATTTCCATAATCCAGCAATGACATCAGCCTCAGCTTTCATGGCTGCATCCCATGTATTTGTGTATGCCAAGTTTAAGTGTTCCCTAACCTCCTCATCTGAGGGTAAGTCTTTCTTGCTCCAGAAATAAGTCCAATAAAATCAAGATAAAGCAGCATACAACCTATCAAAGTATTAAGCCCTTTGATTTCGTTTAATGGGGCGTTCTGAATTTTTTTTTCCCATCAGAGCAATCCTGTAAGGTGCTGAGCATCCAAAATTCCTCTGTTGGTTTCTTGGCATCTGAATTCTCAACACCATTTTGTGGGATCAACCTCTCCAGAATTGCTCATGAATTTCATGTATAAACTTGAGAAATGAATCTTGTAGATATGACATACATTGTGTTTATTATTTTAGGCCACTTTATACTTAATCTGATCTTCAAGGTCAGTGTTCTTGTCTCTTTTTTAGGATAAACAAATCTGTACCCTTCTTTGACCAGGACATCACATCTTGAAAGTATGTGTGACAGAGTTGCAGTTTACATTACATCTGTTTCAACAGTTGGTTCTCATAGTCAGAAAGAAAGGAGCATAGTGCTGTTCCCTGCCTGAATTTATGACCGTGCCTTCATCGTTTCTGTAATTCTTTATTGCAGCAATGTCCTGGGAAAGTTTTTATCTGACTAGGGTAGGTGATAACACAGTGGTCACACCAATGTGAAAAAAATGGCAACGTTAATGTACAATTAGCAGGGTTTGCAAGCTGCTGTTTTTCCCTCCACACTGCGGATGGTCTTTACCAAGAATCTCCACATTAAGTGATATTCTACACTATTCTAAAATTTCCGTGCTTTGCTTTCAATAGAAAGAATTAGTATGAAGTTATCTAGGCAATCTGCATATTTCTCAATATATTTATATTGTAGTTTTTATTTGTGATCTTTTTGTGTGTTGTTCTGTTAATCTCTCACTTTTCAGTTAGTCCATTATGACATGTTCTTTTCCCATTGTGTGGACCAAAAAGTTAAACTAAAATCTTGGTCAGCAAACAGAATTTCTGGTGGGAAATGCAAAATTTTAGAAATTCTGAAAATGACAAAAAGTCTGAAAATTTTCACATTTGATTTTGATTCATTGTTTAAGTGTATTAGTTGATGTAATATAATACTATTTAAAATAGTGGTGGCACAAAAGTAATCAAAATGGCAAAGTTCAAATGACATGCTCTCTTTAGAAAAGCCAAATAGAGATAGAAACCCATATGAAACTGTAATGTTTCGTTTGAACATTTTTTTTTCTGTTGAAAATATATTAGACTTGGTGCAGAATTTTAATTTTAGTAATTTCTCCCTGGAAAAGAGATCCTGTTTTATTATCTTTATTATTTTATCAGTAACAGCATTTGCCTGGGGTTTTGCATGATTTTTTTGAGTAAGAAAATATATGAGAAATTTTCTGTATTTACAGGGACTTTCACCCTGTCTCTGTAGTCTGCTCTTCCCTGCTTCTCTCAGCTGTTTGAAAAAAATTCTAGATATGTTAAGGTCATTTCTATGCGACATTCCCATATGCTGGGAAGAGCTGGCAATCTAAACAAAAAACAGAAAGAGAGGAAGAAAAGCTAATGTCACCATTTTACTAATGGAGTTAGGATAAACACACTGAAGTCACTGATTAACCCTGTGACAGAGCCAGAAACTGAACTCTGTGTCCCAGTCCCTGGCTTTAGCAAAATTGTACCATCTTTTAATAAGGAGCTTTGCCAAAGGTTATAGTGAATGAGAGGCTGTAAAAACTGAACAACTTGTTATTTATTTCTTTATGATGGCTTACATCTTACACTTGTAGCATCAATACTGAAATACATTTATAACTATTATGTTGAAGAGTTATTGTCTGAGCCATACATAATCTCTTTACCATTTAGGATAATTTTATTTCATTATTAAGACACCTATGCGATATAGTACATTTTGGTGGTGGTGTTTTTATTTTTCTCCCACACAAACATTCCTGGTCCTAGTCTGACAAAAGCAATTAATGAAATGCTGGCCCCTACTTCTCATTGAAAATAGGTTTAGTACTCTATTTCAGAAGGCTACCATTGTAATGAAGCAATGAGAACTTCCGTCCATTATTCATAAACTGCAGGAGGCTAAATAATCTATTGCATGATAAACAACACACAACACACAGATATTCACATACACTGCAAAAGAATTCATGCTTTGTCTGGAGCAAAATGAAATCCCAGAGGTAATTTCTGTACTGTGTGGGAAATAATGTCTCCTGCAGGAAATTTATAGCTGTGATTGTTTAAAAGAAATGAAAAATATAGTGTTAAATGTTTTTAACAAAAGCATTTCAATTGTTTCATATTTTTCAGCTGACTCCTACCTCTGCCAATTTATAGAAGTTATAAATCCTGGACAAAGTTTTAGGTCATTTCATAGGAACTGGTGTGACTAACTCCAATATATTGTTTTGGTTACATTACAAAATGATTTATTGAATATGCATTTAATTTTAATTTATTGCTGGCCTACACGGAAAATATTAGAGTTTATACAAAAGTTCAGAAATGGCATTAGAAGATACTAGAAATAATTGTTTATTTTGGTTAGCAATATAATTATTATTAACCAAATATTATTTGGATGATAATAATTGTCCAACAAATAGCAGATTATTTGCCAAGATGAGTCTTTTCCACCCTTATTTAGACGTAACTGAATGCTATAGGTGTGATGAGGAAACAGTCAAAAACCTCTCACCACAAATCCTAAGGCTTTTATGGAGTTTTTGTCCTGAGCTGATAGTGCCAGCCCCTTCACTGCTGTGGTTGGGCAGGAGGCTTGAAGGTGAGCAAACTTGGCAATAGTTATATGGTCTCTTTTACAGTGTTTTCTATAGAAACTACCATTGCTCAGCCTAATGGGTTTCCTCATACGTTATGATGAATGTACAATAAAGCTAAGCATCATATTCATCTGTACAGAAAAGTGGAAACTCTGAAAGTAAATTCAACTTTCTACTCATTTTCTTTTATCAGAAACGAGCATTATTTATTTTTTTTCTGAAAAGAACAGAATGTGGTTTCCCAACCTGATGGCTCTCTGAAAAAATCCATTTTGACATGTCTTTTCCTCTGCTTATCCCATGGTCCTTGGCACACTTGCTGTGAGGTGGATCAAACCCCACTCTCTTACCATTACTGTCCTTCCCCTTTCCTTCCTGTCCTTCCTTTCTGACAATCTCTTACAATGTTTCTTTGGAGTTTGGGGTGATTATCAGCAGGTGTATAATTTCCTTTTTGCTTTAGCTTTTCTGTTAGTAAAAGGAGTGTAATACCAGCTTGCCTGTTCCACACCAGCTGTGAGCCAAAACTCATGGTTATGAAGCATGTTAAGGTTGGTACATGCTAATGTCAGATAAGGGTAGGATAGTGACTGTTATTTCTTTGGATTAATTGATAACAGGAATAATTGAAGGTGAAGATAAAATTTAAACCTTTGACTTATGTAGATTTGAGAGGCAGTATTATTTTCATCCACTGACTCTTTCTGCTGCGGTGAAATTTATCCCTGAGGAAGAAAAAATAAAAAATAAGTCCAACAGTAATGCTGAATAAAAATCCTGTCATATACAAGAAAAAACAAAAAAAAGTCCCACATGCCCTTTAGATCCTCTGCCCCTTTCTCCTCAAGTTTGAATCCATTTCCTTTATTATGAGACTGCCATTAAAGTACAAAAAGCTCAAGACACTTATGGGCTTGTAGTCACCATTTAAGGGATGCTTGCTTGTCTAGTGATGAGCCAAAGCTATCATTCACTGCATGGGTTTTGGACTAGGCAAGGGGTTTATTTTAACTCCGTACTTGCAGAAATTCCTAACAGTAGCTTTTTTACTGTATTTAATTCCCTTGCTGTTACCCAAGTAGCTCAATGAGGCCCAGAGCAGCTTTTTTTTTGGGGGGCAGGGGGTTGAGGAGAGCTGGGAAGTGCAGATGGATGATGCAAGCACAACCAGGTATTTCCCTGCAGAATATCTATCCAACAGCTATTCAAACTCTCTTGTTTAGTTAAACTAATAATTTAAAGATAACCATCAGGCATTTTTCAGCAAACCCCTCACTGAAACAATTGCATGTTTCATAGTTTCCAAAAGCTTCCACAAAAGTCAGCAGATTTATGATGTAAAGAAAAACACCCTATCACATTCAGCAGCTTGCAAAAATAAACTTCCTCCCAAATTTGACATTCCCTGATCATGGTGTAAGCTTGTTTAAAGGGCAATTCCTGCCTAGGACCTTTGTAACTATTTAGCTTGAAAGTTGCTGGTTGTCTCAGTGAAGTGTTCACACAGAGTATCTACTTCTGTTTGCTCTTGTGTGCTTGCTCACAGCCCTAAGTGCAGCTCATTGCAGATAGGTTATGTAAAACCTGACCTTTAGCAAAGAGGAAATAATCTCCAGTCCTTGAAGACTCAGAAACTTCCCAAGAAATAAATCATCACTGCTCTAGTAGCTCGCTAAGTCTTTTGGGGTTGGACTATGCTTTTAGGATCTAGCCCTAACCTCACAGGGCCTCAGGTCTTCCCATGAGCCACCCTTGCTCTTGAGAGAAGGAACTGTGAGCAGTTCTGGAAAAGGGGCAGGTGTTTTTTCTCTCCAGGTACTCAATCCAGTCTCCAGGATGGGAGTATTCTTGCATTTTTTTTTACTTGATGATCAAAACTTTACTTGATGATGTGAGGAAAATGCAGCACTAGACCCAACCCAATATCTGATTAAAACCAATGTATAATGTTAATAGGTTCTGTACCATCTTCTGGCTCTTCCGTATTAAAAAGAGATGTTCTTTCTTCTTTGAGTAGATAATCTTCATTTGCCTAGTGGATGTATGTGTCAGTGATGGTCCCAATGCTTCCCTGCCCCATAGGGAGCTAAGTCTACTTCAATCAAAAGATGGCAGCAATGTTTGAACTTGCTTATATGGACTGGGCTAAAAATAACAGTGTAAACTAAAATGCTTTCAAATCACAGCCCCACAGAACGCTGCATACTACTTAGGAATATAACCACAGTAAAATCAGGAAGCTAGGAGATCTCTCAGAAAACATAGCAACTCTATTCCACTTATGCTCTGAGGTACCTTTAAAAATTTAGTTATGTAATAAATGTGGTCAGGAATTATTTGTTGAAATGTTTTATATGGGTGTTGGAAAGTGACACTTCATCAGAACCACAACTTTTTTCTTTTTTTCCTCAATATTCCAGCTTCAATAAAACTTTCAACAACACAGATTCTTTGAGTCCAAGGCAGAATTTTGTGGGACTAGAACTGGGGCTGGTAGCTGGGAATACCTACCCTAGAAAAGGTGCTAGCCCAGAGGCTGCAGTGTTTGCCTAAAATGTGATAACTTGTACTCATACTCCTGGCCTGATCAAGCATGAGTGTCCTAACTGCCCCTGTGTCAGCTAGTCTGTAATAGAAATTAATTTCTCTCTTGCTTTCACTGATATAAGGAGAAACAAGTGACTATATGTAGTCCATAATTATAATTCAACTGGAAATTAAAAGACAATGTGTAGCAATGAGAAGATTAATGAAATGTAAAAACTTTCCAATAGGAATAGCAAAAATACTAATCTGATAAGGCACAAATCCTAATTTAGTTAACACAGAACTTCATAAACTTCTGTTTGTAAGAGGGATTATGCTTGCATTTGCATACATATGCATACGTGTGCATAATTATAGAGAGGGAATGAGATAGACCAGTAGGCCTATTGCAATCTTACATTTTTAAAAAGCCTCCTAAATTTTTGTCTTCATCTTGCTGCCATATGGGAACAATTTTTGAGCTTAAGGTAAGATGGAAAAATAAAACTGTTCCCTTCATATGTCTACTGTACAAAGAGTGTAAACTCAGGCTTTATACAAGCATTGAATGAGTTGCCCAAATGCAGCTAAGTCATAACATCTAACTTTTGTACATTTTCATGCATTTGCATTCATAGTTATAATTGCATTTCTCAAAGTACCAAAGCCCAGGTACTGGGAAGATGTGACAAAAAGGTGACGTGAGAGACAGGAATTATCAACAGAAGAATCCTAAAATGCTTATAATGCTAATGAAGACATTAGCACAAAAATTCTTCAGCTTCTCTTTTTTGTTTTTGTTTTGGTTTGTTTTTTGGTTGATTTGTTTGTTTGTTTTTCTGATTATTTCTGGTCTGAAAAACCTGCAAAATTTTAAAAAAGAACATGTAATTTTCAGCAGGAAAATATGTGTAAATTTTTAAAGTCATGATTACAAGTGCAGTAAGGCACATTTTATTCCCTTTTTATTCCTTTGAAATGACAGACAGAATTAAAAAATTGTATTGTGCAAATTTAGAACTTAAAACAACTCAGTGTTGTTAAAAACATAAAAATCATCTTTGAAAAGTTATGACACAGTGGGTGCCAGTGAGTGTAATTATCATCATCAGGCTAAAACTGACTCTAAAATTAAATTTCAGGTCTATCATTTTTGGACTTCTAAGAGAACGTAATTTCATTTGAATTTTAAAAGAGCAATAGAAAATGGCAGTTTGTTCAGTAATCTTGCCTTAAAACTAACACAGGAAAAACATGAAGATTTACAATTAATTAATCTAAAATAGTTACAGGTACATCTTATATGCTAAGTGGTTTGTCATTCATATCCTGTAAAACTAAACAGTTTTAGCACCTAAAATGCTAACAGAATGAAATGTTACCTGATAAGGTGTACGAACATACATTTATAGAAATGGGTACTGGATAAAGTGAATTTAGGTCTTTAACAAAATAAAGTAGCTATTAAGGAACTCTCATTTTTCCTTTCACCTTGGAACACATGGTGATATTATTCTGATGGGATGCAAAAGAGTCCATTCCTTCTTACATGATTTGCAGGCGGTCAGTTCCAGTAACATCTCCTAGTTGTATCATTTTTAGCTGACAGATGAAAAATGTAGGATTTTACCAAGTCTTAATTTAACTTAGTTATGCCCATAAACTATCTGGTTTCATGAACATGGCCATTCTGAATTCTCACAAAACTATTGCTACAACATAGGAAAACTGGAATTCCATTTTTTGTGCTAAACATGAATAGCAGAAACATAGTTACTGTTACTCTAAAATATTGACAATTTGGACTCAGAGGAAATGTGTTTCAATCATTTGGGCTTGTCACCTTTTCAATATATGCCATTTCACTCTCCCACCCATTAACCAGAGATTTATGGCAGAATAAATTTATTAATCCTAACACTCACAATTTCCTTTGGAAGCTGAACCAACCATCAATAAACATCAAAAGAACTACCTGATCTTCAGGGGACACCTGTTAAAAGAGGGGGTTCATGCAAAATGTAGAATTGCTTGAGTGAAACATTTTAATTGTGCTGCTTGATGGCATTTATCACTTGGGAACCTTGCAAGTCTCCCCAGGCATTGGGTAGATGAAGATGTAAAACCTCTTCAAGTTTTTTGTGCGTATGTCTTTTGTTAGCAAGCATTTTATTAAAGCCTTTATCTTTTATATTAATCAGAAGTATTTTTTATACCTAGATCTACAACTCCTCCAAAGACAAAGAGTCTTTACAATGTCAGCTGGTGTTGGTGAATATACCTCAGATGTTGTGAACCTAGTCCAAAGTCATCTGAAATCTTTCCACTGACTTCTGCGTATTTTGCCTCACAACCTTGGGGCAAAATACTGCCACTGTGAGTCACATGAATATATTTTAATTAAAATGCATTGAATTCCTGAGAATACTCATGAGATCAAAATGGTAATCAATATGAGAGTGAGAATCTGCAATAAATGTTGTCATTACCACTACGTAGTCTGCGTTTTACATTTATCCTTTGACTTTTGTGTTATTTTCTGATCAGGAAGTAACAGTTTTGTTTTGCTATTATTCTACATACTTGTGTTGTACACTGTGATATTTAATTGAAGATGAAAATTTATATCTCTTTAAATTTTAAGCAGTTTTAGTGCAGAAATCCTATCATATTGCAAAAATGTATAAAATTTAAGGCACTAGAATTATAAGCATAGCATTGAAGTAAGTGGTCTGACCTTCAAAAATATTAAATCCTTTGGATACTAGGATAATTATTTAAATATTTGTTTGAATGGATCTTTTAAAAATGGTCTTTTTTTCATGAAGCTTAAACATATTGGCAAGAAGTACTCTTGGACATGACAGGCAGTGGATTTTGAGTTCCATTTATGTGCAGGATTTCTCAGTGTCAGACCTTACTCATAGAAATGAAAGTTGATTCTATTGTTCATTCTATTAGCAATAGAATTACTCATCTACATTTAAACCTCTTTTTCAAAGTTTTTGTTGCCTAATTGTGGTGTTCATAAATGAACAGCTTAATGCCACACCAGTGACGAAAACATTCAGTGGTCAATGCCACCACTCTCCTGACGTTATCCCAAGTGAAGTGTGCCTTATGTTTTCACAGACCACTTCAGAATGTCCTCCTAGACAGACCCAGTTATCCTGCTTCTCAAATGCTCCAAGTCATGGTCATCAAGCTGACTCCTGTGGGCTCCTTACCCTGCTCTGCAGTCAAGGTGTCTCCAGCACCTCACAGCGTTCCCAAGCTTTCTTGGGTCAAGGTGCTTCACACAAGGCCAGTATGATCTGCACTCCAGAGTGGGTAGCACATGTCTCTGCGAATATGTGAACAGCTCTGTGCTCCACTCACGCTCACTGACTCGTCCTGACTGCTGTGTAGACCTGCCTGCCAGACCATGCCACCTAACGAATGCAAGCACAGCATCCACTATCCAATAATAATATTCCATGGTGTTCAACAGCAGTTCCATTTCTGGTTATAAGCAAGTTGCTGCAAAACCAAAAAGTACCTACTGTCCTTAGAACTTTTTTTTTTTTCTGCAAACTCATGCTTCTGTAATCTTCCTAGGATTTTTCTCAGTTTCTCAGTTTAGTTGATTTATGGTTTTATTAATTTTCCAAGAACTTTTGCTAGTAACATGCTTTGCCTGTGTTTTTCCAACAGGAAATGAGATCAAGAATGGTACATGATGCCAATTTTCAAGATTTTATTAACAGCAGAGAAATGTTTCTTGGAGAAGAGTTGAGTTTTACCACCTGTGTTCTCAGTCCTGAAGATAGTTTTCTCTGAGGGCTTGGGCAAGCTTCTACACAGCAGTCGACCTTGGTTCTCTTCTGCTTAATATGGGGATAATAATGTTTTATGCAGCCTAGAAAAACACAGTTAAAAGTACAAATAGAAAGCCTGACGATAGGAATTAAAAGCTGCTCTGTCTAAGACAAATCTTGGAGCTGGGTTGAGGTTTTTTACAAAGTAGTTTTTGCTGTCCTGTTCATGATCCTCAAGAGTTTTAAAAAAAAAAAATAATAGAATTAATAAAGCCAAACTGAATTTGACAGAATCCTTCACTCACTTTTCACTTGGATAACATCTAAATTGTCAGCCAGAGTTTGCTTACGTGCATGCTGAGCAAAACTATTAGGCCATTATTGTTGGAGTCCCTAGAGGGGTAAACCATTTTTTATTGTAGCCTGTGAGAGTGTCCTCTCTCACATCAACTGGATCAGATGGGTTGGACTGAACTGTACAAGAAGAGAAGAAAAAAGGCAACCAAAACCCAAACTCAAAAACCACATTACTCAATGGAAATTTGCTTCCAAATGTTTTCAGTGTTTTCAGGGTTACCCTTGTTACAGAACAGCAGTTGCGTCTTCCAGCTGGATAGTACAAAATGTCTCCTTGTACCAAGATAATGCTAGCAAAAATCCTATTTCTTTACTAAAATATGCTAGTTCTACTATGATTCTTTTTGTTTACTCCTAGTTTACAGTTATCCTTTTTTAGAATTAATACCAGTTTCCTGATATGGGTAAAAAAACAGAGTTATGTTCTGTCTCCTGAAGTTTGTGCCTTGAGTCATTCACAAGTTCAGGGAAAACCGAAGGTGACTCTCATCCAACACAGCCATGGCATAGTTTGAGGCTTCAAGAGCAGTAAGAGATGGACTAGGGCTTCATGGTGACAGGATGGGTTTTATTATCAAACTCCTCAGCAGCAGTATCCTGGCTTTAAGACAAACTAAAGCAGATATTAATTGGAACCATCTGTATCCTTGACAAAATAAAAGAAAGAAATATTTTTTTAAGAAGAGATAGAATCAAATGAGAAGATTGGCTCTTAACAACATATAATATGATGCTGACAAGCCTGAGCAAATGCACCGGAACCTGAAATATAATCCAAACCAGCTTTAACTGAGGTTCTGAAATTGAAGACTATAAAGCATATCTTGTAGTCTGACAAACAAACTGATAGCTGTTTGAGGGTTTGGCACTAAGCCATCCAAGTAGTGAGTTTAGAAGCAGATGGTGAGGCTGTTACTACTCTCAATTTGGTAGAAGTAATATTTAAGAAAATTGCAGTAGAGTAACTAATCTTAAAAACAATGTTAAAGTGATACTTTTTGTGCCTGACACCACTAGCAGCAAGAAAAACACAAATGCCAGTGCTGGTCTTTTCTTCCACCGCTTGTCAGAGAGCTTTTCTTCTATCTACTGGATTGATTCACAAAGTGTCTTTTTAGACCAGGTTATTTGGATTGCATTTGCTGCAAGTAAAACTTTCTTCTGTAACACGTGCATGTGTTTGCATTCCTAGTTTATTACACTCCTGTTGCTGTTCTTAGTGGCCCTGTAATATTTACAGGGTGAAAAGAAGAGGGAATTTGTTTTTAGTACTATTTTCTCTGTGTCATTTGACACAGAATTAGAGAAGACTGATTTGGATGTGAAAGCTACACATCACAGACCTAAGATAACATGCTGCTATTATATCCACAGGGAGGAAGCAGTGAGAAAATCCTTGGAGCTCTATATAAACAAAATCAGGGATTTGATGGCAGTATATGGAAATGTGCATTTGCTCTCCAGAAGTAATTTCTTTCTTCTGTAAGCTTTGGAAAAAAGCCATGCAGGTAGTAATATTTTTTTCCATACCAATGGATCCCCAAACACCTTATTAAAAAATACACATGTAGGAAAACAAATATGCCTCTGTGTGAGTTGCAGCATAAGCCACACAGATAACAACCAGTGCAAACCAAACTTGCAGATATAAGAAATTCTTTGGCTCTCCACCCTTTTTTCACCCTTATTAAAACAACCGAGATTATCGGTGTACCACAGACGTAACCAGAATTGCTAAGGTTTGCCAATTAGTTATGTTAACCTAAGTTAAGCAGGTAACATCAGATTTGTAAGCCTGGGTCGTACATAGTGGTATAACTAGTGGAGTTAAAGCAGTGTAACAGAGAAATGAATGGAATCCTTTCTTTACAGAGCTGGTTTTTTAAGCAAGTTTCACTGTTATAAAATAAAGACATTTGTGAATGATGAATTAAGGAATTAAAAATTGTGGATCTATGTAGCTAGTAATTTAAGGGCTACCTCTACCATTAAGTCAGAAAGAATCTCCTTGAAAAAACACATTTAAGTCTGACTAATGTTTCATAGGAAGCAGAGACTGTGCCATAGGCTTTTTTAATATGGAACAGAACCTATTAAGCACCTCAGGATGTGGAGGCAATTCCAAATTATATTAACAGAATTTTCTTGATTTACTGGCAATGTTAATTTTCAATGCTACAACTAGTGGCCACCGGCGTGTTTTAGAGCCAAAACAGTGTTCAAGTAGTCCCACCCTTGTAATTTTCTAGCCTGGTTTTGGATGCAATCTCTTAGAATTCCATGTCTACTAAAAAAAGCAATAACATCTTGTCTGTTCCTTCTTCATAGTTCAACAGTATTGTCTTTCTGGAAAACGTACTCTTGTAACTCAATGCTATATTAAAGGAAAATGGCCAACACAATCATCTTTTTAATCTGAATCATATCTCCTTTTAAGAATCCACTCAAAAACACTACATGTAAATTCATTTTGGTCTCCATGACGCATGCAAGATAGGGCAGAGCTGACCAGCTGCAGTTAACCTACTGCTGAGCTCAGCCAATAGATTGCTCCATACTCCAAGCAGATGTTTCTCTTTCAGGCTAATGGAACTCTTGTAGACCATATCCCTTCCCAAGAGAAAACACCAGCACAGTTGGAAGCTGGAAAGACTCATCTCAGTAACAGGAGAAAGGTGCCAGCAGCAGCATCATCAGCAGTTTATTAATAAAAAACCATGAACAGAAGAGCAATTGTATTTTGGTTTAGCTTGTTTAGAAAAAGAAACCAGAAAAGCCACCAACAAACAAAACACACCAAACCAACTGCAAAACCCAACTTTTTTTCTCTGCATGGCCCTCTTAAATGTAGCATTTCTTTTTCCTATAGCAATTGTCTTCTGGGTCAGAGAAGAGGAAATCAATCTCTTGCTGTTAGCTGTGCTGTTGCTGTGTACCAGTCACAAAATGGGAGAGAGAAGTGCATTTATGTAAAAATTCATTGTTAGAATTCACACGTCAGAGATGATAATTGATATACTGTAACTATGTCCTAGTCTAAAATAAGGAGAACTTTATTATACTTCAAGACCATAGACTGGATTTGATTTGAATCTTATACCAGAAGTAGCTCTACTAACGTCAGTCAATTCATACTTGTTTGTAAGAAAAGAGTAATGCTCACGATATTTACTCTAGAGGATGAATGACAATGAACAGACCTGGGCTTCTATATTAGACTTTGAATAAGAATTGTTTCCATTTCCTGGAAACCTTCCCTTTTCTCTTGAGACTTGTACACTGGTTTTTGTCCAGTCAGTGGTAATGAGAGTCACTTATGAAATGGTAATCAATGCCAAGGTTTTATATCTTATGTAAAAGGGATCTGAACCCTGGAGAGCCAAGTTTCATTCAAAGGACATAATAGACAGGGCAAATTGGAGAACAGTTTGTCTTGCTTCATTGCTGTTCTCCAGAAGCAGTGACAAAGGACTGAATCTCTTATCTTGCTACAACTGTTGGAGAAAATGTAAAATTCTACAAATTCTTTGAACAAAAAAAATCTTTGCATTTTTATTTTTTTTTTCCTTTTCCAGTATCTAACATAGTGGGGTCCATACATCAGCTGTCTCCTACTCTCCAAATATTTCTCCCTGGGGCAAAATGATCAGGGGAGATGCTAAGAATTTTCTCTAACAACAAGAAGACAAGAGTGAGGAGAAATAAGATGTTAGGAATAGAATGCTGCTTTTCAAAGTATTTAGGAAAGGTAGAGCATCCAAGAAAACCTCACTACAAAATGGAAACTGCTGCTCCTTCCAGCAGCCTGGAGTGAAAGTGTTGGGCAACTTGCTGCTTGCTCATTTTCTCTTGCCATAGGTGTTGGATTGTGGGGCAGGTAGTTCTTGTTAGCCCTCAGCTCAGCTAAGCAACGAGCACTACATTGTGACTACCAGCATCATCTGTCAGCTACTTTGCTCTGGTGAAACCTCTGCTAATGATGTCAAGGGAAGGAGTGGGGAAATAAGTAGTTTCCATTATAGTCCAATTGAAAAGGAACGGCAAACAACACTGTATCTCACTTTTCCTTGGCTCTGTAGAAGTATTGGCTTTTAATAACATCTTAAGATTATTTATATAGTCTATTTGCCATTATCCATATCAGTTCATGCCCTTTGTGTGTTTTAGATAACATTGTTGTGTTTCCTTTGACTTAACGTTTAGTGTGCTGCAAACTTGCCAATGCTGAGGATTTCTGGGCTGTCTCTATCTGATCCCTTCCATAAGCTGTTTATTAAGCAGCCATTCATTATGACAGATCACAAATTCAGCTCTCACACTGGAGGTCTCTGTAGCTACACTTGCAGATTCTCTTTGCTTGTGCTTCTTATGGTTAAATTTATATCTGGTATTTAAATGCTAAGAAAGGGAAGAACTCGGGCAAAGCAAAGCATCTTTTCTGATGGATTCTGGGAGGCTGTGCAATACCCAAATCTGAAATTCCCTGAAGCCTGATCTTGTTCAGTTCTGTGATTTAGACTTGGCTTTTCCTAGAAAATTGGCCACCCACATGAGTTGTAATCATATCCAAACTTCTTCTGCCTGCTGTATGGCTCTCCAGCCAATTTTCATGCAGGATCCATGAAGCTCCATTGAATACACTATTCAGAGCAGCCCCCTGTGCATCAGTAATACTGCTGCAGAGCTAGGATGGGTCATGGGACATAATCATCTGAATCAAAAAAATGTGTATACAAAAAAGCTCAAGATACCATCTAATCCCAACCAAACACTTGGCAAAAATGAATATTGACTGGGTTGCTAATGACTTACTGATGTTGATTGCTAATGATTAAAAATGTAAGCATAAGAAAGGAAGGAGGCTTTCAGGCCCTACACAGTCTAAGTACTTGCTGTACTTGCAGAAAGGGGATCCTGATTAGATAGGATGTAATCTATCACGGTTCTCCTTGACTGCCCAAAAGTAAATATAAAAAGTGTGTTTAACAGAAATCCTCAGTTTTCTCAGACTACAGGCATTTATGAACCATCATGATGGCCTTTCTCCTTGTTTTTGGCTCCTCAGTCATTTGTGAGTTCAGCCCATGGTACGGGATTAATACTGTTCCTTTGGATTTGTGGGGATTAAGAAAGGTATTTTTTGGTCTGGGCTTTTTTTCATTCTGCATCTCATACTGCACATGAATCTGATGGCCAAATCATAACTGTGAGACTGCGGGACTTCCACTTGCGCTGACAGCAAGACACATGGCATTTTGTTTGTTTGTTTGTTTTTCATTTCTAGAGTTTTTAAAAAGTATTCTGCAGCCTAGACTTTAATTTGTGTTACAAGACAGCCTGCCTCTACCAGAAGAAAAACAATATTTGATGCAAAAATTCTTCCTGAGAAAGGCTTCCAAAAGTGAAACAAAGGAGGAACAAACGATCCTTTCCAGAACCTGTGCTGAGAAAGACTCAGAGCAAATTCCTTCGGAGAGAATATCCAAGAAGCTACTTGTCTCTTTTTTTTTGGACATGAGAAGCCAGCTAGGGTGCTCCTGTATAGTAAAAATCAAGAACAGAAGGAGAAGCATCATTTGAGGCATTCTAGGTCATTGCCTGCTGATAGTCACCTGGACTCACTGCCAGGCACCACAGGCAGGATGTGTTGCACTGACTGCGCTTTAGTCATGCAATAAACCTGTCTATTGCCTCATCATGTGCTGGAAAAAGGAACTGTGTGCAACACACCTTTGCACTGGCAATACCCTTCATCCAACTGAAGCAATGGTGGGGGCAGATCCCATTGCAATACAGGGGTAGCAAACTGGTGACACAGCGCTTAAGAAATGACGTCAAGAGGGACTACAAAGCTGGATCAGAGAGCAGTTGTTAGGAGTTGAAGATGGGCATTTATGCCCAAATGAGGGACTCCACTAGCACCCGTCATCAAACCATCAAGGAAGTGCAGCAGAGAAAGCAGGCATGGAAGGAAAGGTTGACTTTGGACCAGCCCAGCAGGCTAGCTAGCAAGAGGGCTTGGGCAACAGATGATAGCTGAAATGAGGGAAAGTTTTACTTAATGTTTGTATGTACAATTGATCCATAGAAGTATTTTCCCAAATAAAAATGGTGATCCTTTCCCCTTAGTAAAACTGTGCGTGTATATGCAGAGCTTCTGAGCTCTGTTTGTACAGTCAAGGAAAGGTGTTTAGTATTTCCTTAGGCTGGGTGGGGTTTCAAACCAACAGTGCTGCTAATTTAAAAAAGAAAGATATGTAAATCTGACTCTTTTCCCTTTTTTTTCCAGGAGAATTATGTCTCACCAGTCTATTCCCACTGACACCTTTCCATGGCTTTCTTGCAGCCCTTTCCTGGTTGCAGCGATGTTGTTTCATCAAGCAGGAATTCCTTGCCTCCATCCTGAAGGCTCTTCACAGTTATTTCTTTGCCTGCATCGCTGCTGTCCCTGCCTCCTACCTCCTGTTCTTCGTTCCTTAGGCTCCTCTACTCCTTCAGCTCATTGCTCATTGTCTGCTTTTCTCACTTTATTTTGCAGTTTCATGTTTTATCCCACTTCTTGTGCAACAGCCCTGGCTTCCTTTTCAAGGTTTGCATCAGATGTTTCTCCTGTTCTGCATTGCCAGTGTCTTGATCACTGGGGTCCATCTGTAAGTGAAATGATGATTGTGTTTGCCCAGAATAGATTTTAAGTGCTTGATAGAGAAGATAGCCCTTTGGTTTTATATATCGTGAAATACCAACCCCATTTTCAGCTCTTTGGTATTAATAAATGACACATTGCACAAAGGACTGAAGTAAAACATGGTGTGGTGCTGCATGCTCTTGGTTTCTTTGAACTGGTCTGATCGTGAATACTCTAAAAGACAAAAAGAGTTAAGCTGAGATATGCTCTAGGACTTTGCGATAATGCAAGGGTATTCATTTGTGGATTTGAGTTCACATTTACTCACTTATTAACCACTCCCATTTCCTCCACCATTCAGAAGATAAAGTTGCTATCTAAATCAATAGCTGTTAGACTTAACATATTCCTTATCACAGTTCTGGAACAAAAACAATTTCATTTGTTTCAAACTGGAGCTATTCCCAGTTCTTTGTGGTAAAACAAATACAAATACATACATGTCTATATATTTGCACACATACACAAAGATAGATGCAAAGAGTTGCTTATACAGTGGAGTGAGACTAGATGCATAACGTGAAAAATGGAACTGGAATGATTAAGTTATATTTATTAACAAATTTTAACATGAACAAAAAGTATTAATCCCTAGAGGATGCTGTTTGTTCACAGAACAATTAAAATATGAAACTTTATCTCAACAAAGGAATCTTGACTTCTGAGACATTTGGAAGATTTATACTTTAATGTATACTTATACATTTTTATTTATATTTATATACTGTACTTTTATTTTTACACTGTACTTTAATGCTAGAGTTGGGATTTTAAAAGGAGTGGACAGATCTAGTTTCTGTTGAGTGTTTCAGCAACTACTGTTGCCATTTTGCTCTTTAGCAGAATTGCCCTGGGTCTTAGTTGGACGTCTCTTTCTTGCCTTTTCCCTCCCTGAAAAATTCCCAAGGTGTTGCATGCCCTTGCATGACATGCAATTACTGTCTTCCCTTCTACTTTGCCTTCATGCCTAAATTCTGGAGGAGGACACCCAGCTCTATAGCCAGCATAATCCAGCACAGAAATACAGTCTTTCTCTTGTTCTCTGCATTCTACAGTCTTTTTTCCAGAGGCTATGAGCATCCACCTTGTTCTTTGCTGCTTCCCGTCACCATTCTTTGGCTTCATAAAGTAAATACACTTTTCCAAACTGCAATTAGTAACATATAACTGACTCTCTTCCATGCCTGTTAGACAAAATAACTAACCATTCCACCTCTACCTGTCTCCTCTTCTACTGCTTTTCAGTATTATTCCTGTGCATCCTGATAGGGCTCACATGTTTCTGGAGAACCCAGAAAATGGTATGTCTTTCGGAGTCACTTATACCAATCTCCAGTTATTAAAACCTCATGTTAAATATACCATGCTTTTTATCCTATCTACTCCACTTGAAAGGCTGTTCCAGGATTTCTTCTTTCCAACAGTTAGTGATGAATAATTTATAGCCTGCATTTATTTGTAGCTGGTATATACACGTACATTTCAATTTGTCCTATACCTTTAATAGCAAAGCATTTACAGACATGTTCCTTAAAATAACTTTCTTCTAGCCTAAACAATTCAAGATTTTGCTGTTTTAAAATACTTTCTATTTCTTTGCTCACTCTGAAAGAGCTTATCTGTACCTGTTATAGTTTGAATTAATATTTTCTGAACATGAATGACCATAAATGGGAATTACTATGGTGCCTTAGTTTGTTTATCTATTAAATTCCAACTTCCCCTCATCCATCTTCAACTCATTTGCACAACTACTATTCCCAGTCTTCTCTCTCTCAGAGTCTTTATTGAGCCTTTCCTACTCTGATCAGTTTCCAAATTCACATCCTAATATCTAGGTGGTGGTTTTCCCTTCAGGCTCAATCCCTGCCTTCATCCCTTTGTCTTCATTTTCATTCCTCTGTACTTAGACTTAACTCAGCAGTCAGTTCAGGCTCTGAAGCACAACAAAGTGGTTACCAAAGATCCAGAGCTTTCAGGTGAGGTGAATAAAGGTTAGTCCATCAGCTGCAGTGCATGCATGTGCCTGCACCTGGAAAATATCTGGTGGAGAGTGAGTCTTTGAGAAGCTGATTTGGTAAAATGAAAAAAAGCCTCACCTTGTGTTAATTAACTGTGAATTTTTAAATTGCTATAACCTGGCCACATTTGGTGAACTTTCAGAGGATGAATAAAAGACCAATGTAAAGAACTGTTCTCTTTCAAAGTCAGAATTGTTGCTCTCAAGCATAAGAACATTTTCCCTTTCTTGGAAAAAGGTATGTAAACTGTTCTTAACAAGAATAAGTAGTGTCATTTTCTTCTACTCTAGTCTTAGCAACGATTGGACCGTTTTGGCTGAAACCTCACATCTTCTTCCCATTTAACTAAAACAAAAAGTCAGTCTGAGGCAGAAAAAAAGCCTGGAAGCTTTCAAGTAGAACTGTTACTTTAGTAATGTTGTAAGTAATGGGAAACCGTGTTCAGTGAATTTTAATAATATAGGTAGTTCCTTTTTTACTTGTACCAAGAATTTTAGTGTGGAATGTGTGTGTTTCGTTAAATAGCATAAGCTGAAATTTCTACTATTTTACTCTGGAATGATTATTGTGTATTTAAATGCAAGAAATGTACTGAAATTAAATCAAAATTATAAGAACTTGCTAGCTCTTAAGGTGTTTCAGGTTACTAAGCCATTTCTATAGGACATACCAGATAGTAAAATTTAGTGCAATTCATAAAACTGTGTATGTTTTTTAAAATTATATTTTATAGGGCAAAAGCCTGAAGGAAAAAGAAGTCTTTAAGCTTCTGTTCTTGGTCTGCCATGGATTTCCTGTAAATAAGAACAATAATTTTTTGATCTGTTTTCATACTTCTCTATACATAATCCTTTTTCCTTCTTTGCTTCTTGAAAATGTTTCTAGAGCCAGGATTGTTCTTTAAACAGGTCTGTAGTAACTTGCATGCTTGCTGGTCCTTTTTTTCTAGACTATTGGCAAATTTAAATACCGCTGACAACTAATTTTTTCTAAACCTATTCTATGTGACAGTGTGCTTGACTTGAATTTTGGTTTAAAGCTGCCCTTTGTAAATAAACATAATCCATTGTTTGGGAATCACAGAAGTGATACTACATTGATTCTGGGCTTCTTCACTAGCCTGACTGGGGCAGCATGTGTTTCATACTTGCGTAGTCCTAGTGACTGGTGTGATTTTATTCCTTGCTTTCAGACAATAGAGAGATATTTTGTTAGTTCTCTAGAGCTTCTGTGAAACTTCAAATTATGTTGACATAGTAATGTTTATTAGCAGAACTCTGTGGTGTACATTCCTAGAATACTCAGCTGGTTGCCGATCCCATAAATACATGTGTGTTACTCATGGTGAGGTGTGTGCTCCTGTTCATTGTGTGCCAGGAATTAATGGGCTGGATGAAAGGGCTTTGTCCAACTGTTTCACTAGTTTTTAGATTTTAATTGTTCAATACGTTTATACGCAAATTGTTCAGTCCAATAGGTTCAAACAGATGCCACAGGAATCCAAGATGACAAGAAACTGTGAGGATCTACATGTTGATTTAGCCAAACTGGGAAATCACTGATCCACATGTATATGATTAAAAGTCTTTGATCAGCTGTTTTTTCATAATAAACTGGAGTAAATTACCTCCAGAAATCTGGAGTAGTTTTATAAACTAGCAGTAAGAGGGAAAATTGCAGATGGCATTTTTTTTCCCATTTTGACTTGTTAAACCTGGCTACTTAAACTTCTTATTGTCAGTGTGTGTACTTTCCTTACTGATGAGACCTTCTTCAAGCAGCAAGGACTCCAACTGGAAAACCAAAATTCATGGCTTGTTAAAACAGATCCATGTTGACTGAACTGCCACAATATAATTTGATTCTCGAGTAGACAGGTGAATTTCCCATGGGCTCAGAGTTCTGTTTAATAGAAACGCCTTGTTACAAAACCATGTGCTTCAACCAAAATGAAAAAACATCATATTCATCTGAGTATTGAGATTGCTTCTCTTACATCAGAAACTGTGGCCTTTTTCATACTTAATGACAACAATGTTATCTTGATGATAGCAACTGCGCGGTTGTGTCAGCAGAGACCTTGGCTCTCTTGTGGCAGAGGGTTGCCTTCTTTGTGTGCTAAGCATAGTTGGAAGCAAAACGTTTTCAGTATTACCTTGCTAACCTAAATGTTTGGTAGACAAAAGTTAATTTTCTAAGTACAGGTCTGAACCTTCAGGGGAAGATGGATCAAAATGTACTGCCCAGAACGTAACTCAGAGTTACATAGAAGTCTCAAGAGGTTTTATAGATTTGCAGTTGATAACAAATTGATAATAGGATGTGTTCCAAACTACATAAAAAGAAATCTTGAAAAAACAGCCACAGGGAATTCCTGAAGTCTCTGATTAGGCTTTGAAAGCTTTGGGCTATTGCAAATCTAATCTTGGCATTGTCATTTAAAAACTGTTAACTCAGAGTGAAATATCCCAAGCATTTTGGTTTCTGCAGCTTTAAGAGTAAGGAGGAGTTGAATGCTGTTGATGAGTGGGTGGTGGGTGGAAATCCCCAGGTGAGTGGAATAAGCTGGAGAAGAATTAGTCTCACACAGGTGAACAAACTAAGAATTATTGCAATCTTTGCAACTGAGTCATGTTGCTTTAGCTTTAGCTAAATCTAGATGCTATCAGTGTGCCCTTTGGAGACATCAGAGTTGACTTGCACTGGCTGGGCCAAACTGACAAAGGTGTTTCCTGTTCAAAATAGCCTCAAGAAAGCAATGCTATGTTGAGATTTCTGGTCACGCTTCAGTCATGCTGATATTCTTCGGGAGGAAAAAGGAGAAAAGGTTAATTTATGGTCAGTCATCTTGGTTCTTCTTTCTTCTCATGCTTTGCTTCATGTATTTTCTTGTATCTCTAGCTTTATTTTCAGGGAACCCATGGGGCTATCTGATTATGCATGTTGTTTTGATCCATGCAGATGAAATTTTCCATATGCTTGTCCCTTAATTGCTGACCTGTTGAAATTCCTCTTTGTTTTGAGGCAGACATTCTGGAGACAAAGTGTCTCCTGGCAAAGTTGTTTTTTTGTTATCAGTATATCCATTTGACCGATATAAGTGATGATTATTTATCATTATGAAATTATATGCAACAAGTTGCATATCCTACTGAGTAAACAGAAATGAAAAATTATGTAAGTTATACAAGTTAGTACAAGAAGGATTTAAAAAATATTTCTGGCTACTAAAATACACAGGCCAAGTACGTAAACAGCCTTTGTATAATTGCAAATGTTCCCCCTACTGCAAAACTTACTTGGTGCTTCTACAAACATGCTATCTAAACATCATTGGCAACATCCAACCCCTCGAGATACAGAGGTGGGTGCAGTGGAAGAGCCAGAACTCAGTGCTGTGCGACAGCTATTCCTTCAAGAAAACATATCCCTCCTTTTTCTCTGTGTATTCATCTGAATGCTGGGTACAAGGAAACTGCCTCCTACACTAATGTCTCTGCAGTTTTCTATTTGTGTATGTGTGTGTATGAATGAAAGACTAAGGAAGTGCTGATGTGTGTTCCTTAAACCCTAACACTCTGCAGTTGATAAGAGTTGTCAGTATTGGTAGACTCCAAAACCAGTTGTCTGAAAGCCAAAATGTCACGTTTCATTCTTATTGGAAGAAAGCTACACGTTCAAGTTTCTTAACATTTTGGAACTGCTGAATTAAAGATTATTGCTGTGTTTGTAAATTGGATCTGCTTTATGGGGCTGTTAGGCTAGTTGTCTTTGTCATATAATTTTCTTCTTCCAATTAATAACAGGGATAAATAAATTGTGCTTAATTGAAAATAAGTTTTAAATTGAGCCATCCAGGTTGAATAAATAACAATACACTACAGACTGACAACCAAAAAGGAGTCTAATACGAAGTGATGACTCATTCAGAACATAAAACACAACATTAGTTTTAATATACTTGTACAGAAATATCAATTTTTAACCATAATTCCTATAAATGTACATTGACGTTATCAGAGTATTTAGGAGATTCTGTTTATGTCTTCCTTTATTTTTTTTATATGTGCATGTGTATTGTAAACATTAAGAATGATGTTAAGAAAGATATACCTTTCTTTGAAAATGTTTTCCACAATATTTAAAAGAAAAGAAATCTTCAAAACATCTTCAGCTGCAGTTGCACATTGCATAAAGTGAAAACATTTAAGGCTTTGTGAAATATGCCTGTTTTGATCACTTCAGAAGTAAGTTCCCCCTTCTGCTGCCACCCCAAAAGCGGATTTCACTTCAGGCAGCTGTTGCCTTTTTGTATATTGCTCTTTCAGTGCCTGTGCATTAATGCCAGCTCTGTTTACTGTTGGGCTGTGTCAGGTTGGCTGGTGCACAGTGACAGTGATTGATGGAGGATGGCAATGACCCATCCATTTACCAACAGCAGCAGGAGACCTGTAGCTTTAAAGCAGCTCTAATTATCACTGTGCAGTCAGGAGACAAATTTCTTCCAGGGTACCTAATTTATGCTAATACTGTAGTTTGAACTGCCCTGGTCTGGAACCTGTAAAAGAATGACCACGGCTACTACGTCCTGCTCTCACTTCTCTGCTGAAGGTGAGGGCACCAAGCCACCAGAACATGCAGGATGTATTTTTTAGCTAGGGAAGACTGAAATTCTTGGGACAGAGTAGGATCTAGAACTGAACTTTTAAACTATGATTTTTTTTTTTTTAATTATTTGGTAATTATTTTCCAAGCAAGGAATAGAGAAATGTCAGGCAACTGACAGTCAGAGAAGGTGCCGTACCCCTTTCTTCTTGGAAGCTCAGCATTCATCTCTAACTTGATATTGTGAATCTCAACTGTGAGGCACTTCCTAAAACTACTTGCTTGTAAACATGTTTGTGTGAAAAGGTGTGATTAAATATGGTCCATGCATTAGGGCAATCAAGAGTGTTCCTGAAGGAAGGGAAAAATCGGACTAATGGTAGACAAGCCCCTAGCAATTTCCTTTTATGTACCTTAAAACCAGAGATTTTTTTTCTTTTCTTAATATCAGGATAATTACACATTTCTGGAATCATGGAATCATAGAATGGTTTAGGTTGGAAAGGACTTTAAAGATCATCTAGTTCCAACCCCCCTGCCATGGGCAGGGACACCTCCCACCAGACTGGGTTGCTCAGAGCCCCATCCAACCTCTGGTGGGGCACCTCCAGGTGCATCCACAGCTTCTCTGGGCAACCTGGGCCAGTGCCTCACCACCCTCACAGGAAAGAATTTCTTTCAATATGTAATCTAAATCCCTCCCGTTACCAAAATCCAGTGCCAGATTATAGTCCTGAGCTGGAATTCCCTTGTTTCTATGTGATTATATTCTTATCATTGTTGATATTTCTCCTTGTTTTTGTCATGCCTGGGAGCACAAAAGAGAAGTCTCCAGTCTAAATGTAAATTACAGGCACTTAAGGATCCTCCAGCAAGAAAGATACTATAGGAATGCAAATTATTATAATTATTGCTGGTATAATAATACACTACAATATGCTCCTTTTGAAGGGTAAGGTGTTTCAGAGTACTGGTAAGAATAAATTGGAAGTCTTTTCTTCCTCTTACCCAAACACAGTACTATGAATATAACTCGCAACTGTTGCTTACTGTGGAAGGGTACGTACTACTGCCTCTTATCATTAGTACAGTATAAGTTTCTGCTCTGCTCACAGTTTTGCTATTCCACAATCTGGAGGCAAAGTATCAGGAAGGATTTTTACATCCTAAAGTCTTGTAGCTTTTAGGGTTTTTGTTTTTCAACAGAAATAATCAAATTAAAATGTTAATTTTTGGTTATTTATGCTGTATATAACCAATAATAACTTTTGATAGTTAAATATTTTGACAAACAACATGAATTTATCAATCTGTGGGTCAGTGTAATCAAAATAAATGTAAAAAGATCAATATGCAATCTGAACTATCAAATATGTAATTATTATCACAATTAAAATAATTTCAGTGTAGCAAAATATATTTTTGAAGACTTCATTTGCAAATACTTTTCCCCCCAGAAACACTGACCACAATAACTACAGACTTTGAATCTTCAGAACTAACTGAAAACATTGAAAAGACGTGATTTTTAACTTGGATAATTATTTTGCAAAAGATGTGATATAAAATGTTTGCAGAAGAGGACTAATATTTTTTGTGGCTTCACCTGCTCTTTATCAGAATAATCAAGCACCTGACAGTGCCTGACCATGGCAGCCTTGTTTCTATGGTTTACCTGGCTGCCTGCAAGGTGTCTCCTTCCACCAAAGAATAGTCATCTGTCAAATATAGCTGTAAGAAAGCTAATTTGATTTCGTTATCAATCTTCTTACATAAACTGAGTGGATCCAGAATATTAGGGAATGTTTTAGGTACAGAAATCTCATTTATTCACTAGTTTATTGACGTTGATTAATAGTTGCTTCTCACTTCTTCAAACCACTCTATTTTTGTTACACTTTTTGCTTCTTCACATATATTTTAATCTCAGTCATATTCAACCTTGTTCTCAATGTACAGATGTTACTCAGCCTGTCCATAGCACTGTGAATTCTTTAGAAGTTACTGTCTTTTGCATTTGCTTCAACATCTGGAAAACATTATCTATATCAATAATTTTTATTTAATTCACAATAATATCCCATCCACTTTGAGGTGAATGTCTGCTCTCAATATTGTTACTTCTTTAAAAAAACACAACCCACCATGCATTAGTTAAGAGAATGGAAAGATTTCTCTCATTTTTCTTCATCTATGTCCAAGTATTTAATCATCTGGTTTTTGATGTGGCAGTTGATTCCTGTGAAGCAGGAGTATCAGTAGTGTTGTGTCTGTATCATGCTGATTGCAGGAAAGCTGTTTTGGAGCCAGAAGGAAAATGTGTGGAAATCCTCGTAGCAGCACCATTCCCATAACAAACATCAAAACAGCATCTTATTTGATCTTTGGAAGGTATATTAATATAGCAGAAAAAAATGGCAATAGTTTGTTCTGATCAGAATAACCTGTGAGTGTTTTGTGGGTTTTTTGACTTCTGAAAACTGCAGCAGGTGAGTAAGATGAGAAATAACATGGAACTTATTTCAATCAAGAGGGCTTGATTGAAATCAGGCACTCATCAACAAGTAGAGGAAGCATAAGACTTGCAACTAGTTTACCTTTTTAAATTTTTATTTTATCTTCTGAATTGTCACATGCTTCAGGAGGAACTGCTTTGTTAAATGAAGGCATTTGCTGGAAGTCTTGTTGCATTGTTTCTAAACGCTCCTTTATAGTCAAGGAATTAAGGATACTTCTTTTCAGACTTAAGTTTGTTCAAAACTTCGTGTTATGTTACCACCAGTGTCTTGATGAAAGTGAAACCATCCACATTCTTTGCCTTGCCCGTCAGACATTCCTCAGCACACTTTTACTCTTAAACCTCCCTTATGCTCCAGCAGTGTCTGTTAAACAGTTATGATTATAACCTCTTTGTTACTTTAAAGAGGATTAACTTTGACTCAAACCTTTCCTTTACCTGATGTGCATGATTCTTAAGAGTTTTCCACTTTTTGTGCAGAATGGTTTTATGTCACAAATGCAACACAGCTGAGGCATATAACAAGGTTTTTTTTCAAGTTTCTAATATGATGACATTTAATTAGGACTACAGAAGATATAAATGAAGCTATAAGGTCAGAGTATGCACTTCTCTACTGGATTGTCTTTTTTGTTCTGTCAACTTTCTGCTTCTGATGTAATTAGTTTGTTGGGTTTTTTTAATGGCCAAGTGACCCTGACTAGGTTTTTCTGTGGAACAAATCGCAGTATAGTCTGCAGAGAGTCCTGCTTCCACCGAGTTCCAGTTATTGAAACTAATTTCTCTAATTTGTCTATATGGACAATAGTCCATAGGCTATGGACTATGACCATATGGAGCCATGGTGCACTCCAAAGTGGTGATGGGCTCATTCTCTCTGGCATAAGACAAATGAGCACACAGTCCAGTTTGCTGCTGTCTTCTGGATATTCTCTGGTGTGTCTTCATGTCCACCCTGACCTTGTGTGACTGAGAACCTGTGATCATCTTGTACAAAGCAGCCAGCTTTGCCCTTGAAAACAAAAGCTGTGCAGGAAGGATTTTCCAGGCCACCTAGTACTTAAAACCTACCTTTGTTTTTCCCTTGGAGTGTGTGGTTTCACGTTCACTTTAAACCCCACGTCCCTGGGGCCTATCAATAAAAGGGATGGGTTTCCCCCATCCCTAGCCACAGATACTCCTTTGTGCTGGATGTATCATCTGTATGGTGAATGAGATCATTGGAATGATCAAGCTGGCAATTAATTCATTGACAAAACTAACAACAAATTTTCTCTGTTGTGCACAAGGACTACTGGAGGAATAAGGAATAAATTGGGGCTGGCATGGGGCCAAGGCAGGGCAACAGCCGGGACCTAAATTCACTGAAGTCACTGTGCCTCACCAGTCTTGGGGGGAATCTGATAATTATTCATCTTGGCCAGATAATTAAATCTCATCCTTACCCCCACAATAGAGTGCTGCAGTGGGTCAGGCTTCTTCTTTCACCTCACCCCTGTGTGACTGGTGTTCTCAATGCCATTCCCATCTGCTGACATACTATTAGGCAGGGCATCACCCTCTTCTGCCTACCCTAGCACTCCTGCATCACCGAGCGTTGTATTAAATGTGTTTTTCCCTGCTGTTTTGTATCCTTAAAACATTCTACCAGCAAACATCTGTATGCCAAACCAGTTCTGCTTCTGAAGTACCATGTTTTGGCATAAGCGCAACAGACACTACATCCCTGTACCAACTTGGGTGCCTTGCACCTTGCTTGGACTTCAGGCAGAGACTTTCATCTTTTGTTGAATTTGGATCCAGTTGGCTTACCCTACATAGGAGATATGTGACAATGTACATATCATCCTGGTTTTCCAAATAGTTACATTTCAAGAACTGTCTTCTATTTGCACTGGTAACAAAACAAAGTCATGTTCAAGTCTGCCACTGCATATTTTTTCTTATCAAAGTCCTTTTCCCATAAAATCTTATGTTGAAATGTTCAACAACCTTAGGAAATCATGTGACTTCACCCCCTCAATTACTGCCTACCAGGAGTTGGCTCCCCTACTTAAAAGGAGACCTTTAGACCATTTGGGGTTTATCTTACTCATAATAAACCAATAGATGAGATTCCTCCTTGACCCCGTGGCTGATCGTGAAACTGTCAGGAGAGAGTTATGCACTTCAAGAAGGCATAAATCATGTAGTTAATCATAATTAAACCTGTAGAAGTTAGACAGGAATCAGTTAAAGACACAAAACCAATCTATCAGCCATTGCAGCTGCCCTTTTTGCAAATCCATCATTTGGGAAAAGATAAGCATCCAAGGAAAAACAAATGCCTCTTTCTTGAATGCACACAATTTCCAATACAGAGGTGTTTGCCTTGAAATCCTAGCTCTTAATAATTTGATTTGTTTTACTCAAAACACTGAATTGGAGATGAGGACAGGTGGGGGGGTTTGTTTATGTTTGAGTGAACACAGATATAGGGTCAGAGGGGATGTGCAGAATTCAAACTTGAGTTTTCAATTTGTAGCTGAAACTCAAAGTTTTACTTAAACTTTCTGCACTTGGAGTTTTTTTGAGTCCTATATAAGAATTTCTATCAAAAGATTTTCTTGTGGCTGTTAGTAACTTGGAGCAAATAGAGCAAATGCAGTATTGCTTTAGCCAAACAAAATTCAAGAAAGCAGTGCTTGGCACAAAACCAATTTACTGCTTGTTTGAAATGGAGGAAGGTAAGGGGTGGAAATCCAGTTCTGTGCTGGTATAAAACCAAGCCCATTACCTTTATGTATTTATTTTATGTTAAACTTTTTTTTTAACAAAAAAATATGTGTGGAGGGAAAGAAAACGAGGGAGGAGGAAAACAGGAGATCAAGAATAAAGACTTGAACCTTGCCTTGTCCATGTCGAGTGCCCAGTTCAATTATACTGTTGGCTTCTCTAGCATGTTGGGGTTTTTTTAAATCTTTTTTTAAAAATAGTTCCATTTTATATAAAGATATGGACATTGGAGAAGAGGGTTTATTCCTCATTGGATCCAATGCCCAAGGTAAATGAGTATTCTGTGGCAACTGGACTGTGAGAGCATTTCATGCCAAGGCCCAGGGGGCATTAGCTGTTTGCACAGAATAAAAGGTCTGCATCAGGAGGAATAGAGCAGCCCGTCAGTAAGCCTGCTAGTAAGTTCAGCCACCTGGTACACTGGTATTAATGTCTTCTGTGTGTACGTTCATGTCTGACCAGCAAAAAGGGAACCTAAAACTTGCCCATGTTATGGAAGTGCCCGAGTAATACTTGTCTGCTACTATTTTTTCTTCTCTGTGCCTCTCATCTTGTCTCTGTGATTTTTTTTTTTCAATTGGAAATTCAATTTTTCTTTATGCAACTTGCTTGATATTATTCCATGAAAAGTTTTGCTCTTTGTATGTCAACAATTTCTGACAAAAGAAATCATTTCAGTAGAAAAACCCTGATCAAGCTGTAATTGGCATGCTGCATCCCAGAGTGTTTCTGTACAAAAAGAGAGAATGCATATTGCTATGCTCTACTCCTTACGATCCTCTAATTAAAGATGCCTTGCCATCTGTGAAACATTTGCAGCAAGAAATGTGAAGGCAACTCCAGCTACAGTATAATCAGTTCTAGCCTAAATGTTCCTTTAATGGTTGCTCTTTTGTCTCCAGATACTTTGGGAATAAAATCCCTGGTGAAACACTTTTTGGGCACGGCTGTATCTGAAATGTCTGGATTACTTGTCTGTGTTATTCAGGAATTCAGAACAGACCATCACAGTGTTGCCTTCTGGTCATAGGCCTTAATTAACATTTACCCTTTCCCTTATCAGTTTCTTTTACCCCTTTCAAAGTGTGAAATGCAGGTTTGACACTGTGCAAGAGCTCTATGTGGAGCATCTCTTTGTTATCCCCTTTTCTTTGTATGTATTTTCAGCTACCAGTTCCCAAAAACTCTCTGGGATAACAACATGTAGTAGAAGTATACCATCCAAGGAGTGTACTCTCACCTACAACAGGTCTTAATTCACACTGAACTCAACTCTTTTTGGAGAACAGACCTATAGTATTGGGTAGGAATAATAAAGGAAATTGGTTAGATTGCTGAGGTGCTACTTAAGATTTAATAAGGACTCTTTCATTTCAGAGGATGGTTTAAAAACTGGCAGAGAAGTGGAGCGTTTCAGTGATGGTCTCCAGCACCTGTGGTGTCCAGCAGATGGTGCTGAGGAAAGCAGATATTTCTTTTTTTATAAAAACAATAGTGGATGTTATTACTGTGTATGCTTCTCAGCATTGTCCATTGCAATCTTCATTGCATCTGCTGTGTCTGTGCCAAGCCACTTGAGGTGGAAAAATTATAGCTCTGTTCCCCAAAGAGGTATTCAACCTTCCCTGGGGAATGTTATGGTCTGTATTTGATTTAGTATGCAGTCATACATCCTCATCTACTGTAAAATTGCAAAGCCAGCTATAGGTATTTTTTTTTAAATGCATCCTATGCTCTGAGAGAGAGGCATTGGACTAGATTAGCATGACTGTATTCCAAAAGCCACGATTTTGCCTTGCATGGATTTACCAGAAAGGTTTCTACCTTTAACTTGCATGGACAATGACCTTATTAGCTGGATGTACAATACACAGCAAGCAGATCAGAACAATGAGATTAAAAAATTTGAAAGCACTTGTGACATCAAGAGACAGATGAAATCACCAGGACAATTGAATCATATTTGCAGTAGAAGGTAATGCTGCAAAATTATTAAATCCCCAGACCATTTTGGCTGCCTTATTTATGTCCTATGCTTTAAAATATTGAGGTTAAAAAATACTGGAGGCCCACGCTGCTCAAAATGTCATCTAAAATAGTTGTCCAGGGCTATCAAGTCTCCCCTGGAAGTAAATGGTATAAAGGCTTCAGTGTGAATAAAAGTTGAGACATGGAGTGTTTACAGAACTAGGTCCATAAAGGCTGATCAAAAGTACTTGGTGGAAAGAGAGTGGGCGATATCCCTGCATTTACTTATAAGAACTGCTGTTAAATTTGTGCTTCAGCCATGGTTAGATCTGCTGGGATACCCAGTTGTCTGGACAGAGCAACCACTGCGAGTCCTATTTTTATACCCTGAGAAAAACCAGTCCAACACAGAGCAGAATTGGAGCTACAGAGGAAAGATCAGAGGCTGCAGGAAAAAAAAAAAACCAAAAAAAACCCAAAACAACACGTTGAGCATCATATAGCACAGGACTTGTGGGAACAGCAGTGAGCATAAAGCCAATCAGGTTTTGTAGGTCTGGGAAGTAAGATGCTGCCACGAAGGACCTGAAGGCCACAGCAGTGGGAGGTGGCCACTGCAGATAGTGCAGGCATATTTTTGTGGAAGATCAACCCATTTGGAGATTTTTCAGCGGGGCTTACCTGCCTGCTCTTTAGTTGGATGGGAAAAGTAAAGGGTAGTGTCCTTGGGTTCACAACTAAAGTGATGGTGTTGATGGGGGCTAAGACTTGTAAATCTGTGTTCAGTTCCATGTTTCATGCAAATTCACTCTGCGACAGCAAGCAAACCATCTAACCTCCCCGTTTCTCACTTCCCTGTCTATAGTACACAGATAAAAGCCTCTGCATTTTCTCAGCATGGACTTAAGAGTGGGAGGATGTGGTCCAGCAGTAGTAGGGGATAGAAGAAAATATGCTGCACATAATGGAGAATGGATATTTCTGGAGAGGGTGAGAAAGATTGTCTTTTAGAAAGTAAATGCAATTAGAAAAGTTTGCAAAGCAAATTATTTGATGTTTAAAGACTTTTCTCTTTTTTTCCCCCCTCTTGATTGCTGGAAATAGTTCCTTTCTGATTCAGCTGATTACTGGCTTGGTATTACTGTAGGCTTATCAGCCTTGATTTCTTATTTGCTTTTTGTTTGCTTTAAGTGATAACATCACATCCTGTGTTAATTTGACTTGGAAAAGAAAGTATTGGATGGCTCCATTCTGTAATTTACGGAACAAAACAGAGTATCCCTATCCTCACTGGATAATCCTAACGTTGAGCAGCTTAATGCTGGGCTTGGCAAGCTGAAATATCAACATGCACTATGCAACCAAGTTCAGGCAGGAGACTCCAGAACTCTTACTGGTCTACGTTGTGTAGGAGAACTGGCTGGAGTCCCGCGAATGTGGTGGCCACAGTAGTGCAGTAGGCTTCTGCACTAGTAAATTATGCCTTGCACTTACTGCTGTGCCTTCGTGTTTGGTTTGTTTTGGGTAACACTGGAGATTTCCTGTAGGGATAAATTTATGCAGACAAGGAAACAACTTTGTAAAGGGGGACTAAGGCTGGGATCTGATGTGCTATAGGCAGAGTAGGCAGAGGCACTGCACCCAAAATGTGGTGTGTGTTGCAGGGCAGGATGCCTGGTGGGATCCTCTGTGCTGCCATCAGCACCACAATGCCCGTGAGCTCTGCTGTAACAGGCATTTCTTTCCAAAATGCAGAATTATTATTTTACCTGGCCAGAAGGCACAGTGTAAAGTTCTTGTCTCCGACTTTATGGTCAAACCTGTTGTTTAAACGCTCTGCTCACATGTGATTAAAAGGCTGATGACCCACAAATGGAGTATTTTCTTATCCATTCAGGTGCTTTTTCCAAAAATGCTGCACATCCATATGTTAACCGTATGTACACACAGCTGCTTGTATGTCCAATGAAAAATGAGTTTAGTTTTTTGACAAATGGTAGAAGAACCATCTATAAATTTCAAACCAAAACAAGAAAATAACTTGGGATATTTTCCTAGCATGCTCACGTGGTATTAAAAATGTTTTGTGGAGGAATTATTTTAAGCTATAAAATATTCTGTTTGTTTTTTTTCTGTCTATGGAGATAACAGCAGAATGTTTTGTCTACGAATATCCCGTCTTCATTAGCTGCTGGAAGATGTAAAACTTATTCAAACTTCTTGGAACTTCAGCTCAAAACAGGCATAATTTATAATACTTTGGATGGAAAGTTCCTTCTGAGAAAGGAACTTACTTTAATAATAGGGAGTTTTGTTGGGTTTCTTCTTTTTTTTTTAAACTTTTTTAGGATTGTTGGCATTTAGAATCTCTTTTGCATGAATTACTGTTAATGACTATGTTACTTTTCCTTGGTTTTGTTTCTATCTATATGCCTGGATGTCTTGCTCATGGTTGAAATGTTGCTGACATTAATTAGTCTTATGGCTGGTGGTTATCTTTATTACGGTAAGACCTTGGTGCCATTTAAGAATATGATTTTATTTCACTAGATGCTCTATAAACAGAGTAAGATAGTCATTGGTGAAGACTTCACAGTTTAAGGTTGCCAGAGAGCAGAGTAATGGATTATAATAAACAAGTAAAATAAACATTACATAGGGACAGCAGGGGTTTTTTTTATTATTTGGTTTATTTCATTTGTTTAAGTAGGTGGTACTCAGTAAAAATGAAAGGAGATTGTTTGATTAGGAAAACAAACACTAGAAAAGATGTGGGAAAGGAAGCACTGAAGTGAAGCCAGCAGAGAATAAGAAAAAGAGAAATAAGGCAAGTGGATATACTAAAGCCTAAAATGAAGCGTCAAAGCTAAAAGTTGGAAGAAAATATACCAATTAAAAACTACAGTAAAAGTCTGAAAGACATCATAAGTGTATTGTATTATCAATCGGTATTGTACTGCTCAGTCTCCAGTTCTGACATGCATTTTTGTTTAGAAAGGCCAGTTGATGTTTTTACCACCACCTTGCTTCACGGTGCCTGTGCAAATGTTGGGAATGGTCCCAGTCCTCTACTACACTGCTTGAGAGTCCTCCTCAGCTGGACCAATGCTTCTAGGCTCTTGGCAATCTGCACAAGTCTAAGGACAACTGTGGGTTTTTCTATTAAATATGAGGGACCAAACCAGCACAAACTGATCTTAACATCAGAAACACAGAAAAGCTTAAAATCACTTCTGTAACCCTCCTTGCAACCGGGTCTTGGTATCTGCAATTTGCTCTGGTAAAGGAAAGCAAAGGAAGCTTTGCTCATCTGACCCTTAGAGAATAGATGTCTTTTCCATCGTGTCTTGTTTTTCAGGGGTTGCTTTCCATGCCTCGTTTAATAAAATTCTGGCCATGACAGCACGGAAACTAGATGTGTCCTTTGGAATTAATAATGGTTCAAGTAGCATGTAGGTGGTGACTATATGAATATGCATATGAATATTTGGAGAAGTTAGATGTTTCCATATACTGTTCATAGAGAGGAACGGTGATGCTTCTTAATGAAGTTGAGCCTGTGCCATCTGCTAGCCATACCAATTACTTGCAGAACTCTCATGTTGCTATTCACATAGTAGTTTATAGATAATTTATGTTTTATGCTAGTCACCTTGAGGCATTTCTTCACTGATTCCAGTGAAGACGTAAGTTATCTTTTGCTATAGACACTGCATCATCGTTATTATTTTTTTAATGCAAAAACCTAAACAGAAAAAACAGTTAAATGCATTTCCTGTCATAAACCTGAGATCTCGAGCCAGTACCTTAAAATGCAAGAACAAGCCATTAAAAACTGCCCACAAACATGAAACAACTGTTTTAATTTTTTGCCAAAACCAGTTTATCAGATTAAGATAGCTGACTGGCCCTCCTAATGTTTGTTCTTCAAACTTTTTCTGGTCTGTAGTTTGCTGTGTGGGATGTTTTTGTGTCACTGGTTTAAGACTCTGACCTTTAGTTATGAGAAATATATATTTTGCTGTTGTTGTTACAAACAGAAGCAAGAAAAGTATAGATCCATTTTTCACTATGCTACCTTTAACATAATAACTCTAGTACAGCTGAAACTACCAGATCCCTATAGTCTTCATCACTGTTATTGAATCCCTGTAGAAGGATGCTGAGTGTTAGCCCACTATACAGACAGAGATCTGGTATCTTTGGCAATTGTGTAGCTACTCCTAGGATGCTGTGAAAATGAATTTGTGTTAGCAGAGGGCTCCGAGATGATCGGATGAAGGCTCTGAATAAGTACAAAGTATAATTATTAGCCAATGTTTGACAAGGATTTATGATTAGCATACTGCCTGTGTAAACAGTATTTAACCTAGAGTTAACATAGAGTGAGGGCAGGCGCCCCACTTCACTACTTTTTCACTTGCACTGAAACTTATCTTAATGTTTGAGATCTTTGTCTTCAGGTTTGTTGCGGCTCTGTGTAAAACTCTTAAATGAGGCTATTCTGTTGATAAAACATAGTTTACTTAAATCTTAAAAATAAGCAGGAAAGAACCGCTTGATTTCAACATCTGCTTTTACAAGGGTATTTTAGCAAGTATCATTTATTCAACCATCAACAGAGAATTAACATGTAAAATTAAGAAGTTTCTTTAGGTTCTTAAAAAAAAATAATGCATATTTAAGAGCAAATCTCCAAGTCTGACACTCATATATGCTGTAGTGCACACTGGAGGGATCCTTGAGTTTCTGAGGAGCTTTTCTGTTTTGCAGTAACTGCGTGTCTAGTTCTAATCTGTGTTAGTATTTAACCCCCCCCAGGAACAGGCTGCATGGCATGCATCACCTGACAGTGGTGAAATTAGAAATACTTTAGTTGACAAGCTCTTATGCAGAGAACTGTACCAATATTTCTTGTGATTCTCAGTGCTCCAACTAGCATTGTGGATGCAATTCATGCACTTCATACCTTAAAGGAGACATTTAAGGTAATCAAATTCAGCAGGTAACGGATGTACACTTTCAATGACATAATATCATGTTCACATCTGCATTCCATATCTCCATTCTATCCCCCATTGATCGTTGTTGCTCACTGTATTTATTAAAGATATGTGCAATAGTTTTGATGGGAATAAGAACTTGACGTACGTTTCTGCTCTCTATCAGAACTGACATCCAGACGTTTCTGCTTAAATGCCTACAAGTTTCATTAGAGCTTCTCTGGAAGTTGCTTCTTACTTATTACTTGAGAAGAAAAAAAAAAAGCTCTCTAGTAATATAGCTGGACAGGGCTTAAAGAGAAAAAAAATGGACTGAAAAAAAATGGTCCAAAAAAAAAAGTATTTTAAAGGCATCTAAGCGTCCAAGAGAATTTTCTAGATTTCAATATTTCGCAGTTCTTACTAACTTTAACACGTCTTCCTTTTTGCTTGAAACCTGTCTGATTTTTCCATTCAGAAGATGCAGCTGCTTCTAATTCCTTCTGTTTATGCATTCAAGCAATTACAATATACTATAGAGGAGAAGAAGGGAGGGAGGAGAGGAACATCCTCACAAACCTTAGGGCCTTGTCATAGCTTGTCACAAAGAAAAAAGTATATTCCTGCAAAGGTCGTCTCAAGGATGGTCAGAGCAGCAGCGTGTCCACTGGCTAAGGTTGCCCAGAAGAGCTATAAATAGAACCTCTTCTCTCCTTAGTGCCAGCTAGATACTAGATTTTTTGATCATGGCTTTTACAGTCCAGCTCTGTTCAAACAGATTCTGTGCCAAACAGTAGGCAAAAAAAAAGCAAGCAAGCTTCTTCCCATCTCAGCACAGGGGATGCAGAAATCAGATGATGAATTAATTATAAGCACAGAGTCTTTGTGGCTGAAGTAAATATTAGTCCTGGGTCAGATCCCTTTCTATCTTCCCTGATAAATGAACTGGCATTCATGGGCATATTACAAAGGTTTTATGTTTTGGCTTTAGTTTATTCAGGCATAGACAGAGGAAAGGAATGCATTTTTCACTCAGCCAAAGAACTATTAATCGTAACTTTGTCTGCAAAGCTCTGAGGAGACAAGTCTAACCTGCTAATACTTAAAAAATTATATATATATTCAGTGTTCTCCGTTTTGCCAGTTTGCCCTACAATATGCAATTTGGTGCTCTGACATTATTCAAGAAAGAAGTAAACATTAGCAGATAATACTTGAAGAAAAGAATCCATATCGCTGGACATAGGCTGCTGATTTCCCAAGCACATTTGTAGGGTTTTTTTTCTGACCTGGAGGGCCTAAAACTTTGTGAATCAGTAGTCTATTAGGGTCGAGGGTGGGGGTTTTTTGTTGTTGTTTGGGTTGTTTATGTCAAGTCAGAAGATTTCTGGCTTTGTGTGCTGAGGAAAAAAAAAAGAGAACAAAAAAACCCACATTATTTTTGTGTGTGTGTGTGTGCAGGTGTGCATCTATGTATACGATCAATTTTTAGTAGCCATTGGGAGTGTTGCATGCAAGATGATGGTCCTTACTCTTACGAGGTTACAGTCCAAAGGAGAGAGAAGGAACAGCAGGAACATCACAAATGCAAGGGAAGCTCAAAATAAGAGCAGAGCAAAAGATTCAACAACAGCACTTCTGAAACAGCAAACATCTGTTTGGTAACCTCAGTCTGTTACCAAAGTTCTCTTGCAATAGCCTTTTCAGAGCAGAAAGCAAGAAGGGAATCTAGCAATCTATTAGCTGTGTTTAAATAGCTATTAAAGCATTAAACCCATTAATTTACAAGCTTAAAAACAAGACAGCCTTCTTCCCAGGCCTGTATATTCAGCTAATAATCTTGAGTTATGTTCTCTTGTGCATTTATCACTTATGATGCCTTGCCCTTGCTACCAGATTTGTTCTTGGTTACACATCTGCTACTTTATGGCTTTTAAATGGGCATCAAATGATTGTGCTTGGCTCCTTTTTTTTCATTTGTCTTTAAAAAAGAAGTATCAACAGACAAAAAAAAAAAGAAAAGCTTATATTATTTTTGCTAAGGTTTGACTTTGTAGGACTAGCAAAAGAAAACATAACATATTTAAACACATCCAGGGATGATTCAGAGTGTGCAAGACAGATGTGCTATATATATATTGATGCTGTCTTGTATACGGCTGAGGTGAGCTTCTGCATTAGACATCAGTACCATCAGTAGAAGCTTGTTAACACCTCAAAGAGAAAAATAGCCTTCATGCCCTGGAAGTAGGAGAGTTGCAATTGTGAACGTGCTGTTTCTGTCACAGGGTTGGGAGCATCTGCTTTCACTGTAATGAAGTTGCACCAACAGCCATAGTTGTTTAATGAAAGACAGGAGGCGATAATGGAGTGAGTTACCCAGCCCACAGCATGTGGAGTCTGGGTACAGCATGTTCCTGGAGGCTCCAGTAAAAGCCACTAATTCAAACCCCCAGGGACATACAACGTACTGTGGTGGATTAGACTGTTCTTAGCACCTTCTTCTGAGTTTTTCTTATGGTACCAGAGTGCTAGTACTGAGCTTTGTTTTTTCTTGGATAGAAACTACAACTAATTAGGTCTTGTGACCAGTTTGTTTTGGTTTGGTTTTTTTTTTAATTTCTCTGCACTTTCAGAGATTTTTAGAGTAGCTGTATATGCTCCTGTCCAGGAGAAGTGGGATACTGGTGAGTGGTCTGTGTTTAAACTCTGTGGAGTGTTTTAAGAGCTTTAAAATAAAAGGTGAAATTGATAAAGATCTTCAAATGAAACTTTAATAATAGAAATTTAGCCAGTTCCAGGCAAACTGAATGCTATAGTAATGTGCCTGTAAGCTGCCAGGAGGTTTTGGTTAAGTGGGTGGTTGCTTGTTTTTGATTTTAATTTTTTTTTTTTTTATGGGGGGAAAGGATGGGGCTTTTTTCAGGGTTTTCTTGTGTGTGTTGTGTTTTGAGGGAGTTTTGCTTTATGTGGTGTGGGTTTCTTGTTTGGGGAGGTGGTGTGGTTGTTTTGTTGTTGTAGTTTTGGGTTTTGTGTTGTTTTTATTTTATTATTTTGTCTAGAGAAACGGAAATACACGCAAGCCAGCAGATGAAGAACTGTGCTTGAGTGTATCCTTGATTTCCACACCACCAATCCACCTGGACTTAAGGACCCTCTTCTTGAGTTTAGGGGTGGGCTCCAGGATGAAAAATAAGCCACTAACCCATTTATAGAAAGGCTTCTTAGAGACTCCTGCTAGAAAGTTTGAGCAGCTTCTGTCTAGCTCTTTTTTAGAAGTTACTTATACTGAGAGTTAGTGAAGGGAACAATTGATCAACACTTCTGTCCGTTGTTCTTAAAAGCCATTTGTTTGGTGACAAAGTTTGTTAGGCTTGGCTGAAGAAAAAATCCTGTGCAATTAAGTTCAGGGCCAGGTTCTTTAG
>BJBW01005540.1:0-63770 GCA_004320125.1 Scolopax mira
TGGAACCTCCTGTGTTCCAACTTATGCCCGTTACCCCTCATCCTCTCTCTGACAACTGCTGAAAAGTCTGGCTCCCTCCTCCTTCAAACCACCCTTTAGGGTGGTATTTATTGAGGGTGCTATTAATGCCTATTAATGCCTATTAATAAAGTCTCCCCTCAGCCTTCTCTTCTCCAGACTAAAGAGTCCCAGCACTCTCAGCCTTACTTCATAAGGGAGATGCTCCAATCCTTGAATCATCTTTGTTGCCCTTCGCTGGACTCTTTTTAGTGGTAGTTCCACTTCCATCCAGATCCTGTTCTATTATTCTGCAAACATTCACTTTAGCTGCCTTATAGTTACAAAGAAAGAAATGTTCAAAACACTCAAGCATGGCTTATATCCCCATGTGTATGTGGATATATATCATATTCACATGACTATTTGTAGGGGAACTGTTCAAGCAACAAGCTGAAAAAGGGGTCTAGGAACTCAGAGGCAATGCCTTAAAACTTGGACAACGAAGCACACAGGTGTAGTATAACAGTCTGCTTTCAGGGCAGAGCAGCAAACAATTAATGAGAAATGTATTTGGTGACAACTCTTATCATCCACTTCTGAAATAATTGCAAGTATGTTTACAAAACTCTGAGCATATTCAATGACAATTTGAAAAGTGAGCATGAAACTCAAGTCGTTAAAGAAGTTAATTATTTCAAATAGTTCAACCACTTTCTGTAAATCAGATCTGAAGAAAGCAGCACTGGCTGAGAAGGCATTTCTGTTCGGCATGACTTGTCACCATGGCTTACCCTGTCTCAGTGAACAGAACCTTCTAGTTTATGTAGCCTGCAATAGCTCCAGTACCTTTCTCCGTATAGTTGCTCATTGCTTTGTGAAGGATTTATAATCGTGTTAAAATGGACTGTTTAAACATACGGCAAAGCAATGAACAAAAGCTTCTCCCCATTTTGTCAATATATGGTGAACATAAAAGGCTTGTGTGGATCAGCTTTATTCCTGAAGGACTCCCCAAAGAGGGCTGCTGTTTGGACCACCCCAGGGCCCTCTGAAGCTGCCACACACCACCCAGGATTTACCTGGTCTCTTCCCGCTGCACCATCACTTACCCAGCACCAACGGCCATCTCCTCAGAGGGGCATTAGCATCCATTTCCTTAGCAAGGAAGCGCCCATTTCCTCGGCAGGCACCAAGGCCATTTCCCCAGCAGCCCTGGCAGCCGTTTCCTCAGAGGGGTACTTGCATACATTTTTTTCAGCAAGGCTGCTTCCATCACCTCAACCTGAGGTCATCTTAGCACACACTGGCAGTGACTTCCTCAGAGAGGCATTGGCATCCATTTCTCAGTGAAGGTGCAAGTCCAGAGGCCACTTTCTTAGTGTTGGCAACTATTTCCTCACCAGGCACAGGCACCCTCTCCTCAGTGGTCAGTGGTGGCCATTGATTCAGCAGGCACTGGCACCCATCCACTCCGCAGAGCACAGGCCCCATTTCCTGAGCTGGCACTGGCTGCCATCTCCTCAGGTAGAGCCACCTCTCTGTGGTGCCAGGCACTTCCCAACAACCCTTCTGGGGGTAGGCTTGCCTGGGGGCCCTGCAAGGGCCCTGAGGTAACTGACTGCCAGGTGAACTGTGTGCTTTTGCTCCGGATGGGGGACCGGGCAGCCTGAGAGAAAGGGCAGCAGGATCAGGTGGCAGAGCAGGCAGAGAGACTGGCACAGCAAAAGGTGGGGAATGTCCGTGTTTTCTCAAGTCTCTGCTGCCCACAGAGGCTGCAGGATGGTGGAAGAACCATGCACAGGAGCAAGTCACAGTGATTGTTCCCCACGTGAAGGAAGCATAGCCCTGGGCAGCATCTGGTTTGGAAAGCGCCAAGGAGAAGGTGAGGTAGTAGAAGGCACAGATAGGCAGTTGCAGCCACAGAAGAGGCCAGGACACCTGGAACCTTCTTCAGTGTGCGAGACACACCTGTGGGAGCTGGTCTTGTGGACTCAGCCTGCACCACAGTGATATGCTGTGGTGTTGAAACAAAATGCACCAACTGATCTGAGCCCACTCCCATTCCCTGCTCTCTATATGGCAATGGTAACGCAAAACAGGAGAAATAGTAGCAGCCACGATGACTGAGCTGTGCCAGAGTGTGAGTGAGAGACTTTCACACCACAGCATTTTATCCAGCTGCAGACATCACCCTCGCCCTCGCTGCAGACCCTTGCTATCACCTGCAGGCTTCAAGAGGCCACACAAGGCATGACACTGTGCTGAAGTCCCGCAGCAGGGTGTGAGACCTGCAGCTTTGCATCTCCACATGGCCTGGCCTTTGTCCTCCGCACCCTCGTGCTGTGAGCAGCCAGCTGAAAAGGACAGGAGCTGCTTCTTCCTTGCATGTTTGATGTCCAGGATGCATCTTTCCTTCTGAGGAATCCCCTGAGGAATAGCAAAGGGTAAAGTTGAAGGTGGCCGGAGGACTGCAAGCCAGGTAAGTCTGCTCTTGTCTTGCTTCCTCCTCAGACCTTGTCCTTGTACTGTCTCCTAAATTCAAGAGATATTACAGACATAGTGGAATATCTTAAATGTAGCAATGGAAACAATTCTGAGTAAAGGTCCTTTGAATGCACAGACCTGAGAAAAACAGGTCAGTTTAACATCTGCTGAATCATCCCAGAATATTTGCCACATTTGCTCACAGTGAATAAGTGTTTGCAGGATCAGGCCCCATGCCCCTTGTTATCTCACTGGGCCCTCAGGTACAGACAGAGCTTGCAATAACAGCAATAGCAAACTTGAAAATTTGAAGATTTTGCCAATTCAGGCTCATGCCCAGATATCTTCATTGATTGAATTTTTAAGAAAACCTTAATATACTAACATACTTGTAAATACCTGTAGGTTGGGCAAGAGCATTATAATTGAAAATATCTATGCTTACTAGACAAAGGAGTCTAGGCAAATCGATCAATATACATCCCCACTTATTAGAAAAAATCTCTATTGAACACATTTGTAATTTGAATGATCTGAATAGGGAGAGAGTTAAAGGAATGAAAATCATGGTAAGGCTGAAAACTCGAAGCATTTCTATTCATGTCACTTAATTTTTGAGTACTTTTATTTACATTAATGTACTTAGAACATAATTTGTTTCCATTTATTGTTTAAAACCTGTTCTATCACAAACATCTTAAAACAGCCAGCTAAAAGCCAAAGCACTGTAAACATCCAGCAAGCAGCTCACTGCCTATGTTCATCTCCTGCAATGTTGTCTTTTTGAAAAAAATTTAGACAACAGAGTTTTACCTCTTCACAGTCCATTGCACTTCCTCATTCTTTTGCACTAGCATAGGGTGTTGCAAGCAGAAATGCAATATTTTAGGATCATTTAAATGGAAAACATAACTAAAAACCACCCATTAAAATGCACACATCCTGTGCATCTTTAGATTTGGATCGCCTGGCACTCTTTCTCTTTTACATCCCGTTATTCTCCAAATCCAATACATATCGCCAAATGACTTGACAATGTGCCTGAAATGCCTAGCAAGTCTTACACATACGGTGGGTGTTTGTAGCATTCACTAGTTAACAGGAAATAATTTATTGCTAAATTGTTTCTGGTGATATGTATTAAATTGCTGCTATGTGGTATCTGTTGTGGGTTCATATGCCATATAATCTGTGTGCTTTACAACCTATAAAAGATTAATCATAAAGGCAAGCTGTAACTTCATCACAATCAAGGTAAAAAACCTGCTTTTATGGTTGCCTGTTTTTTATTACCTACAGATTTTATAGTAACTATTAGATCTAAGATATAAAATTTAATTTATGTATGCTCAAAAAGTTTAAATGCTGTCTGGAAAAACTTTGGAGCCAGGAGAACACAATAAATGCAAGGAGGAGCATTATGAAGCAGGCATCAGTGTATTGGCAATATTACTCAATGTAGAAGATTAGCTGAGAGTGTATTTCTCTGGATTGACATTTTCCACACTGTGGGTACTAGAAAATAAGTTTTGGGTTTGCGTTTCAGGTTCATTTGTTTACTTCATTATGCTGATGTTACCTCTAGCATGGACTATTTCACAGCAAAGAACTCTACCTTGTCCAAAAGCCTTTCTGATACATTTAATCTACTACTTTGCCAACAGAATCTAATAATTAGTAAATTTCTTACAAAAGGACATGAAACCAGAGATGCTCTGAAAAAGCACAGTAGTCGAGGAAGGCCTCCTACGCTTTTTATTATATACAAAGGTATTTAAATAGTTGCTTGTCTTGCGCTGTTTGCAATGTGAGTATCAATGCGATTTTTGCCTCAGAGGAGATAGTGAATCTCTCAAAAATACTGTGCAAGGGGAGGCTCTCAGCCGATAATGGAAAGAAGGGAACTAGCAAACAATTGCTTCATCAGGGAGCTTTTTTTGCTGTGTTACTAGGCAATTGGAGTTACACAAAATGCACAGTAATGTGGGCGTGAAAAAAATGTTGGCTTTCTTTAAACAGGTTTCTTTAAACCTCCAAATACAGTTTTTTTCAGGTACCTTCATCCCAGGAAAACTGCATAATTACTGAAGTTACCAAAATCATCACTGTATAAAAAGCACAAGACTGCAAGTTGAGCAGTCGGCAAGTGGTGGGGTCCACAGCTTGTTTAAAACTATTTGCTATTTGTTTTTTTCTCATCAAAACACTAACTTTTAGTGCTAAAGATTCAGTATAGGTGCAATATAAAAAATGCTGCAAGACTTTCTGCAAAACTACAGTACACCAGAACTGCCAGTCCTGTGATGTAAAAAGCAAGTTGAAATCAGTTCATTCTTAAATATATATATATATATATATATATATATATATATATATATAACCTTTCAGGCTTCCATTATACAAAAACCAAAGCAGAAACATAGCTTTTAAAATTCTTGCCTATGTTTCTTGTAAACTTGTACTAAATGTTCCTTTGCTGTTTTTAAGATGTTGGTCTTTCCTGGTTTAATGTTACCATATCACACTTTTTTTTTTTTTTCTACACAAACCTTTCAAGAAAAACCAGGTCAGAGCAGAATCTTCCAAACAGAGACCACATTTTGGAAATTTTCAAGTGGTCTTCATTAAAAAAACGAGAACAGTATAAAAAACCAGGAGTGTTTCCAGTAATATCTTGTAAAGTGAATACAGAAGATCTCTTTAATAATCCCTCCAATACCCATCCTTTCTTTGCCAACCTCGTATTTCTATATTCAGTTGATTCCACTTCCCCCTGATGAGTTGGAAGTTCCTATCCTGCCGTGGTTATCACTAAGAGATTTTATTTTGGGCAAGCTGACAGAAATACACCATGGCAGCAGCATCTTCAAATTATGAACGGTACAGGATTTCTGTGTAAACATCAATTTTTCCAGATTGCTGCTGCCTGAAAGCTTTAGAAGCTACACTCGCAACTTGTGTCTATGCTAATAAATCTTGTGAATGTTTACCAGCAAAAATGTAGCTAGTACCAGTGCTGATTATAACAGCTCTTCCAGGGCAGGCCAGAACCTAGGCTTGACACCTTAGCTAGCTTGAACCTAGCTGTCCACCTTAATGCTAACACCTCCTTACATCCTTAGGCCATCACAGACTATACACTTGTACTGTTGCAGAACTCTTTCTGAACATTGGAAATAACTATGTCGCTGTTGGAAAATAGGTGCTAAGTAGCCTGCATTAAGACTGTCAAACTGGCAATCCAGCTCCATCTGGATCCTGAATGATTTTCCATCATCATCTAACAGTATAAGGTTCATTTGCCATCTGGCTCCTGAATCAACTTCTGTCATACAAGCAGCACCCAGCTGGTCCAGGGTCAGGATTAATTTGTTATTTGGGGTATCTCCATTTTTAGGTGCCCAGCTTGAGTAATTTTCCTTGCTGACTGGTTATAAAAGGGAGTTACAAGTACTTCTTATTACTGAAATACCAGGAAACTTTAGCAAATCCTTTAAGGGTACTCACTGGCTGCAGTGTTGCAGCAGCAATCAGAAAAGAGCTAGAGCAGGCATTGCTAACAGCAGCTAGATGTTATGGTTTGAGAAATCCACAACAATTTATTGTCACTTAGACAATTATTCTATCACCCAAAGACCTCTCCCCACCCAGGAAGAGGAATCGTGGAAAAAACAAGAAAACCTGAGGGTAGAAATATAAACAGATTTAATGAAGTAAGACTAGATAATTAGCATTAACAGCACTAAAGAACCAATATTGATCCTACACCAATATAAAATATACAAGGATTATACTCAGCCAATTAGATCAGTAGGAAGCTGTGCACTCCTGGCACTGGATGTCAAATGTCAGACACTGCGAGTGCTACAGCTTTGGGAGAAAGGGAAGGCCTCAGGAGCCTGGCACCAGGTCAAGAAGTTCTCAGGATCAGAGCCATCAAGGAGGACAGAGAGCTTCACAGCAAACTTTCTAATTTATATTGAATGTGGCATTCATGGGATGTAATAATCCTGGTGGCCAACCTGGGTCAAGTGCCCAGGTCTTGCTCCTGCTTGTCCCTGCACCTGGCTAACTCAGAAACACTGAGACCTTGAAACCCACATGCCATAGCTGTCCATAAATTAAATATTTTCACAAATTCATACATTAGAGTCTTCTAAAAGTGCAGTTTTCCCCAGCATTAGAAAATAAACTAATCCTGTGTCTCTCAAACCGGGACAGTAGGTCTGGGGTGTCTGCACACATTTAATTCAGGGGCTTATTTGGAACTCAAGCACTTCCGTCTTTTTTTTCTTACTGGTTTTGGTTGGTGGCTTTAGAGCAAGAAATACTAAACTGAAAAAAGGACCATCCTTAGATGCATTACATTTGGGTCCCAACGGTTAAAGTAATGAAAACTAATAATTGCTTTTAAACACTTTTGCTTATTTGCTTTAATCTTTTGGCAGTCATCAGTCCTTTCACACTCTCAGTTGTTTATCCTATTCCCTAAGATTTCCTCTGAGCATATCCGGTTCAAAGGTGTAATGAAGGCAACTCATTCAATGAAGTCTCCTTGCCCCAAGGAAACTGTGAGGTGGAGCAGTACTTTGCCTTAAGCACTCCACAAACAAGCACAAGTGCTAAAAGAGCCATTGGTTGTGGAGCTCTCCAGCTACTGGAACACTTCTTTTCTCATTTTTCATTCTTATTTCTTTTAAAGCCATTTGTAATAAAGCTACAGCCTGAAGTGGAAGAACTCACCTTAGCTGTAAAGCTTCATTGCAAGGCAGCAAATTGCACTGTATCAGAATATCAACGTTATCTAAGATTCATGGAATGAATTATACATATTGCATTGCCTTAAAAATGAAACCTGGTGAAGTATTACTGTAATTTAAAAATCTAAGTGAATTTGTACAGTGAGATTTAAAATTTAAACCAGTTTAAATATTGAGCTGATTGGGAAAAAATATTTCTGAGAAATGGTATTCAATAGGAAAAGAATCTCCATTCAGAGAAAAGACAGCTCCAAACTAATTTTGTCATAAGAACAAACCATAAAGACAGGTATTCACTGGGCAACTTCCATCTAGGAAAGCACATAAAATCACAGTCACCTGAATGTGTTAATGTCCCTTACTGCAAATTTATGCTGAATTAGGAATTCAAGGGAATGCAAGGTAGTTCACCCTGCAGGATGATAACAGACATTTTGGGCAATAGGAATTGTGATAACTTTATTTTATCGATTTATTTTGATAAAATAAAAGCAAACAATTACTGTGGTAGCTGATGCATAGCTTTTTGTATGTATTTTTAAAAGCACAAGCCATAGTGGCGACCAGATCCAAACCTCTTGATTGCCTGTTTTCAGGTGAAGGGGTGCTTTAGCCCACATCCTCCAGCAATCATTACCTCTTGTCACAGCAAAAGGGACAGCTCTGTGAGAGCAAGGTGTCAGAGTCCATCCTTGATCTGCTAATTAGTTGATCAGTTGGTCCAGTTGATCTGGACCAATAATTTGGTCCAGATCAAGGACCAAACTGGCAAGATGGTCTTTCATTTTATTAGCACAGTGCTGCCAGTCTCATTTTACCTCTTCCTCTGAGTGTTGCAGGATTTTACAAGTGCCATTTTCCTGCTTAATAATGACTGACCATCTTGCTGTTCACATATCAGCATTGTTTGGCTCTGGTAAGGATGGTGGTAGAATGTTTGAGCTAGCAGAACGGAGAGATTTGCCCGAACACTGTCTCACAAATGCACTTACATTAGTGAGGTCATCTTGAAACTGATCTGAAATCAGGCATCGGTTTTAATCTCAACATTACTCAGTATTCTTCATACACCACGTGTCCTCTAAACAAATATACAATAAAGCAGGCTGGTGAAGCTAACCAGACAGATGGCTGAAATCCTACATGTGAGATGGATTGGTAAATGGATAGGTAAGGACATGGATGAGTGTTTCAAACAGCGGAGAAAAGGATAGTTGATTACAAAGCTAGATAGAAAATGGAAGGTATTATAAAAAGAAATATGGGATAATATAAACAGAGCCCCTAATCCAGTTGACTGTAAATCCCTTTTTCTTAATTGGTTTAGAAACTGTGGGCTGTAACGTGAGACAGAGGGCTCTCAGCTGCTTTTCTTCTTTGCTGTCTGGAATCACATTAAGTGGGAAACAATAGCAGAGCTGACAGTTCCTTGTCAGAAGGGGCACTTGGAGCTAATCTGCTATTGAGACTAATACAATTATGTGGGATTATAGGATTGCCACTGATACACAGATTAGGTAACTCCCAGAGGGAGCTGCATTTTGAAGTATTACAAAAGGGGTAAAATATACAAGGGTCCTGATAATCCAGAATTCAAGGGGAAAAGCTACAAAGACATATTGGTGTTTGTTGTTTCCCAGACTCTTACAAAATACCACTTGCATACATGCACAAGAACCTCCTCCCAGCAGTAGGAGAATAATGCAAGAAACTTTAATATGCATTGTTTACTTCATACAGAAGGCTCCTGTGTTGTCCTGATCAATCTGAGGTCAGAGACAAAAATGCTCTTCTTAAATTGCTCTCCTGTAAGGGTACCACCTCAATGCAGTAATGTGAAATGAAGGCACAATCTAGATCCAGATTTTATATAGCAGCTATCTGTCCTTGCTTTTCCTTTTCTGTGCATGCATAACATATAAAGACATCAGCCCTTAAACAGAATGATGTAAATACTCTTGGGTGGGTTTTGAATAGCTATAAATACCATAGTTACGAGCCTGGTCCTTACATCCTCTTACAGCTTTACTCTGTACTCCCAGATGAGGACAGAGCTGGGTTATCACAGCCCACTGTGAATGTATGGGATGTAGCCGTTGAGCTGACAATCCTGCTACCAGCTTCTGGGAACCTCAAGCCTTTAGTGAATTGTACTCTTAACAGCACCATAAGGTGTGTAAATGCAAATGCCTTAATTTTAAAGCTTACTAACCAACTCACCACAAGCTATGTAAGAAATCTGCATTAGTGTAGCTAATCAACTGTAGCTATCCCAAGTCTCAAGTTACCGGGCCATGTTTCACATATAACCCTTTATGTTCATATATTTCTTTTTTTTTTTTTTTCCCTGGCCAGATGGCAACAAACTAGAAGCATGCTGTTCCCATTACTCCTGTTCCCAATGCCAGGACAAACAGCTGCAATGCTGTTTAACATCATTTGCTCATATGACAACAGCAAGTAGAGATCTTCAACAAAGCTTCTAACCTCCCATTCTAAGTTTGGTCCAGGCATCTAATAAGAGATATTCTGAGCTCCTGAGTTATAGAGTCAGAACGAAAATAGGAACATGGAAATGAACCATGAGAATCTCATAGCAATGACTCATGGCAAAGCTGGGAATAAAATTTGATTGACAGCAAAGCCCAGTACTCACTGGACCACACTGTCATAATGCAGATCTGGCAGTTACTAACAGCGGTGAACAAAAGTACTGGTTTTCTTATTCCAAGCTTTAGAACATTTTTCCATGTATCCGGGATGAAATTGTAAGAGAACTGATGCATTTTTTTAATTTAGGCAAGTACATTTTTTATAATACTGGGCAATGTCTCCCTAAAAACCACATTATTTAAATCTTGGTCTGGAGGACCTTTGGCCTTCAAAGAGTGTGAGCAAAAGTTACACATGGGCCTAAGGATCCTTGGGAACTCATCCTTCACTTTCTATTAGCCGAAGTGTAAAACAAAGTAGCGTTCAGGTCTTGAGCCTCCATCAGGCACTGTCCAAGTGCCAAGACAGTTTTAAGATTAAAGCAATTGAGTGGTTGTTTGGTCTCCAGTTTCATCCTTCTTTTCTTGCTTCTTGAGTAGAGCACTGGATCTGGTCATCCTTGGTGGTGCCTGAGGCTAAGTTTCAAGAAGTGGCCTCCATTGTCTGGCATCATCCTTTAACAAACAAAAGCCCGTTCCTCCATCCAAACCAAACTGCACACACTGAGCATTGTGTTATACATGGATCTGGAGCCTGAAGCACTGCCTGAGGGACAGATCTGAGTTTGCTAGAGAGAACATGATGCTTGCCAGTTCTAGCTGTCATCTGAGAAACATCCAGCTACAGCAAAAAGATGACTTTGAGAAGCAGCTCATCAATGAAGGAAGAAACCATGCACATTTCTTGAAGTGAATTTAATTCTAATCACGGTTCTTGTGTGGATAAATCAAGGGCTCTGCTTCCTACAGACCTTCTTCCATATTGACAGGAGGTTTGCAACAAGATGAAAAGTTGGCCTTTCTTTAGAGATTCTATTATTTTCTAGTTGGTTACCTCACTATCGACTTGACTCAGAAGGAAAACAGCTTCCCCTTGCCAGACTGTCATGGTTGGGCCCAATTACTGCTCCATCCTCTATTTTCTATTTCTTTTGTTTTGTCTTTTTCCCTCCTTTAAGAGGGCTTTTCCCTCTGATATGCATTTTTCTCTCTTTGCAAGTACATCCAGCCACTAAAATTAACCGGTTCCTGCTGAGGCTAATACAACAGTGTGAAGCTGGAGAATTAATGCCCTAACATACTCAATTCAGATGGAATTTCAGATCAAATACAGGTCAGGATGCCTGCACATTCAGAAAAAACTTTTGTGTCCAAAACCTTGCCTATTTTTTTCCTTGCTACATTATGTGACTTGGTACAAAATAATAATACCTCTCTCTGTGGTCTCAGGCTTGAAAACAGTATATTCATAAAAGGTATTTTCCTTTTTATAGCAGCCAGGGAGCTATAACTTATTTTTATTTGTAGGAAAGCTCAAGTTCTGAAAGCACTCCCTCCAGGAGATAGGCCATCTAAGCTTATTCAGCAGGGTAAGAACCTGCACCACAAAATTAGTTGAAACAGAGGTTAGCTTCAATCAGTCTTTATTTTTGTTTGGAGTACTCTATTTTAAAAACAGGACTGAGTGGGTGAAAACAGAGAGCGTGAGTCTGCCAAATTCCTTGGACATCTCATCTGAGTGAAGAGCCTCGTGGTGGAACTCTCTGACAGCAAGACCAGACTGTGCAGGCAGGTTCCTGTGTGAGTGAGAGAGAGATGGACACAGCTTCCCATCTGGCTGGGTGCTGGGGCCAGTGAGACACAGGTGCAGCAGGGGATGTAAAAGGCAGTTAATGTGCAGTATGGGACAAGAGTGACACACAAAGCACTTTAAAGCCGGGACAAGTGACAACGTGTCTTGTTTTATAGGTGAAAAGCATCTTGTTAGGGTTAGAGAATAGAGGTTACTGAGGAATTTCAGTGAGGGAAAGTGTAGCATAGAAGGAGAGAACTAGGGGAGAGTGAGCAAAAAGCAAAAATGTGGAAAGTCAGAGCAAACAGACTGCCCTGCAGAGAGCTGCTGATGCAGACTCTTAAAAGAGGGCTATCTAGAAATGAGGCCATCAGTTATACGTGTATGTGAAGTCTGGATGGGTGCCACAGACCTGTTTACTTATAGACCACAACCTGTACTGGTGCAGTGCTTCAACAATCACAAGCAAAGATGGGAGAGCTTTTCTTCTGAAGCCCTACAGAGTGCTACACCTAGTTCCTCTCTCCCTGGGCTGCCAGAAGGAGCCATGCTGTAGCCCTGTTGGTTGTCATCAACAAAATGGAGCCTATTGCAAACATTGTGCAAGGGTCAGCACCTGTGATTTCACCCCTTCCCACAGACCTGAAGTAGCAGTGAGTGTTGCAGCCAGCAATGGCCTTGAAAACATGTGGACAGATAAGTTTATTCTGAGATAGCAAAGATATGCTTTCAAATAGTGTGCAGGGATCTTGAAGACAGCATCCTTTACAGCACATCCATGCATCACTTGCAATTAGTAAATCTACATATCTGTAAAGGAATAGGGAATATTAATTGTTCAGTTTAAATAAAACTAATCACTTAGAGTTAATCATTTAGTGCTAGACCACACTGATGTACTACTTACATAAAACTCACTTATCATAAGTAGCTAAAGTTGTTGAAGTCCTAGGCCGCAAGCCATGAACTTTCACCTAAATAAATTGAAGTTGTTTTGGATGTCTACTTGGTTACATGAAATAAGGCCCCGATACAAACCAGGCGATAAGGAAGCTACTCCTGTCACCAGACTATGCAACTTGCCAGGGTAAGAATATTTAAGAGAGAAAGAATCCAATAAGGAATGAGATGACCCCAGACCACAAAATACCATTGGACCAGGTGACATGCATGAAGAACGTTTGAAGAATAGATGCATAGATTGTAAGGGTATAATAGCTCAAGAATTTCTTAGTTCTAGGGCCCTCTCTGTAGGCACCCAGACCAGGCTGTCCTTGCTGCTGTACCACTCAAATAAATATTCTTTTTACTTTGAATTATTGCCTGAGACTCTGCTAGAGGAAATGTAGGGCAAAGAAACTTCTTTAACAGTATCCACATAATTACTTGTGCAGGCCTGTGGGATCCACCACAAAGCTGAACACAGCTGCATGTGTTGGAGTATGTGTGGGATTCAGAAAATACATGAGCTTGAAGTAGTGCAGTGCAGATTAGATTATTATATTCCTAAAGAAGATATGGCAGATACTATACAGTATAAGGTGAAAGGAAGTTGACGCAATGGTCTTTCTTTCCAAGTACATTTCCAACTCCATTGTATAACTTCTAATTGTGATCCTAGTGAAACAGAATTATTTGTAAAAGAATGGAAAGAAGCAGCAGCTACCTTTGTTCACAGATATAACCTGGATTTCTCAGGTGTTTAAGTGCAATATCCAGCTGGCAGCAAAAATATTTGTTGCGGTTTTGGTTTACATATTTATCTGGGCATTGAAAAAGTGAAAATGATGAATTATTTTTCAGTTGTTACTGAAGAAATATATCTATAATTCAAAAGTGGGAAAAAATACCACTTAGCTGCCAGATTTACATTCAGAGCTTTAATTTTGGTTATATTTGAGAAGAGCTGAATGTTTATGATTCTCTAACCAAGGGACTATAAACTTTGAGAATAGATGAAGGCAGAAGATTAATGTAATTCAAATGAGTACAGAGGGTCAATCAGAATTAAGAAAAGAGAAAGGAGAGGAGAGAACTGATTTAATTTAAGCAGCATTACAGGGCTCGATATTCAAAATGTTATTTCCCTGGTGCTTGACTAAAAACTGCCTTGTAGACATGCAAGGCTATTTCTCATAATCACAAAAGCTGTTAAAATGTGCATGGAATGACAATAAAAATTCACTAGGACTAAGATTTCTAAGACGCAAATGACAATTTTTGGGGTGTTTCTACCATGGACTTAGGACTCTCAAAGGGCTCAGCAATCTCTCTTTGAATGACTCTTCAAATATCTCTTTGGTGAAAAGTTGAATGTTAGATACTAGAGACCCCCAGAGTCATTAACCATGTCTTGATAAGCTTGTCCTGTAACAAAGGAGAAGAACCCAGCATTTTCTACCTATAACTCTCTTGTTAAGAGCTTCAAGTGCTTTAACATTGAAGATACATTGAGGAATGATCCCAAAACATCATGCAAAACAATATATCTGTCAAGAAGCATAAACCCAGATGAGTGCATTCTGAAATTCCGCAAGTGCATAGAGGTGTTCAGCACCACAACACAGTAGCACAGAATAGGAATTAAATGCTGTTGTAAGCAAATAAAACTGTAGAGATGAAGTTTGGGTGACAGAAAGCAATATTCCAAATTGCAGCCTGATTAGATCAGTTTCTCAGGACTCACCAAGAGTTCACTGTGATCTTTAATAACCAAAAACTTTTCAGGAGTGATTTAAATACATTAATACTTAATCCAGTGCCAGTCCAGATGGGCTTGGCTATACTGTCTAGTTTCCAGCCATTCATCCAGGAGACTATGGGGCTGTTCTGGGCAGCAAATGCACATTGCTGGTTCATGTTGAGCTTCTCATCCAACAATACAGCCAAGTCTGTATCTTCAGGGCTGCTCTAAATCAATGAGCAGAGGTGAGACTGACTGACTGGGTGTTCCTTTTTTTTCCCTTTTAAAAATGGGGTTTATTGTACCCCTTTTCCAGTCAGTGGAAACTCCACCAGATCTGCAGATACATCTCATCAGGTCCTATGGATACGTGCATCTTCATGTTCCTCAGATGATCTCAAACCTGATCTTCTCTTACAGTGGGCAGTACCTCATTCTTTCAGTCCCTCCCTTTGCCTTCTCTGTCTTGGGCAGTGTGGCAGGAGCACTTGATGGTGAAGACTGAGGCAAAAAATTCATTGAGTGCCCCAGCCTTCTCCATATCCCAGGTAACAAGGTTTCCTGTTTCCTTCTGGAGGACGCCCACATTTTTGCTAGTCTTTCTTTCATCACTGTTCCTGAAGAAGCTTTCCTTGTTGCCCTTGAGGTCCCTGGCCAGATTGAATTCTCTTTAGGCTTTAGCTTCCCTAACCTGATCCCTGGCTGCTCAGCCAATTTCTCTGTATACCTCCCAGTCTACCTGTCCTTACTTCTACCCTCTTTAGACTTTCTTTTTCATTTCGAGTTTGTCCAGAAGCTCCTTATTCATCCATGCAGGCCTCCTGGCATTTTTGCCTGACCTCCTCTGTGTTGCGATGCATTGCTCCTGAACTTGAAGGAAGCGATCCTTGAATATTAACCAGGTTTCCCAGGCCCTTCTTCCCTCCAGGGCTTTATCCCACAGTACTCTACCAAGCAGATCCCTGAAGAGGCCAAAGTCTGCTCTCCTGAAGTCCAGAGTAGTGAGTTTGCTGTGCATCCTCCTCTCTGCCCTAAGGATCTTGAACTCCATCATTTTATGATCATTGCAGCCAAGGCTGCTCTTGAACTCCACGTTCCCCTCCAGCCCCTCCTTGTTGGTGAGAATGAGATCCAGAATAGCACATCTCCTTGTTGGCTTCTCTATCACTTGGAGAAGGAAGTTATCATTAATGCATTCCAGGAACTTCCTGGATTGCTTATGCCCTGCTCTGTTGTCCCTCCAACAGGTATCAAGGTGGTTTAAGTCCTCCATGAGGATCAGGGCTTGTGAATGTGAGGCTGCTTCTTCTATCTGGCTATAGAGGGTCTCATCTTCTCCATTATCCTGGTGAGGTGGCCTGTAGCAGACCCACACTGTAATGTCACCTGTCCCTGCTTCCCCTTTAATCCTGGTCCATAATGGTTACTTGGAAAGAAAAAAATGCTGTAACTACAAATGTCCCACCCCTTCCTTCTTCTTCACCTAGCTTTATATGCTGAGAATGACATCATACATTATGCAATATGCTTTTGGTCAGCTGGGGTCATCTTTCCCATCTGTGTCCTCTCTCAACCTCTTGTTTACCCACACCCTACTTACTAGTGAAGTCATATGAGAAGCAGAAAATAACTTGATTCTTTGTAAGAACTGCTCACCAGTATCTAAAACATCCCTGAATTATTCACACTTTTTTCAGCATAAATCCAAAACATAGACCCATACTAGCTACTATGAAAAAAATTAACTCTATCCTAGCCAAAAACAGTACACACTCATGAAGAAACAAATGAGAAGTATCAAGTTGTAGGTTGGTACTGTGATGAAAAGTAGCAGACTAAGGAGCAGTAGACCACAGTTTTGCCACAAACATGAGCAATGAGGTAGTCCTCTGTCACAGAACTCTTCAAGCAATCAAAAGTGGAGATATCCCAGTATGATGACTCCCTGTTTACCCTAGGACACATCCTTCACATTGCTCAAGAGAGGGAAAGAAAGTGAAGGAGAATAAAAGTTTCTAGTAGCTACTCACCCCAGAGCTGGGGCAATGAACATGTGGGGGAGTACACAATCAATGTTTGCCCGAAGACATTTTTTAATTTAGTGAGATATAGGAATCAATGTATTAAAAACAAAGCATGTTCATATTTTACACTTGCTTCTAAACAATATTAACAAGATTAATTCAGACCCTTTACTACATAGAATGAAAGAGTATTTAGAAACTTCTAAAGCTGCACACTGTGAACCTAACAGTCTGTAACTGCGTTGTTAGAATATAAAACTTCAAGCTAACATAATGGATAGCAAGGTCTGGAGGGATGGCTCATCAACTCTGACCTCCTGCGTATGACACAATCCAGAGCATTTCAACCAGTGATACCACCATCAAGCCCAATAATTTACAGCTGAACCGTGCCATCTCTTTTAGAAGGAAGGACATCCAATCTTGATTTAAAGACTCTAGGCGATTAATTTACCACATCCCTTTACCATCTGTTCCAGTGGTTAATTATCTTCAGTTAAATGTGTATCTTATTTGCAGTCTGATCTTTGACGACTTTAGACTTTTATGTGCCTCTCTTTGTGGACGTGATGGCTCATAATACTTTGATATTTCCCATGCATTAGGACTGAAATGTGATGCCTAGACTGGAAATTTCAGGTTTGGAGTTTTGTTTTGGTTTCTCTTGTTGAAACCTTAACACAAGACTTTAAAGGCATTGGCACAACACACTATAATATTTCATTTTGGAGCAATTTCAATGACTCATACTAAGGGCATATAGTATTCCAGATTTTGAGGAATAAAAATATTATGTGCACTTCATCTGTTTGTTTAAAGTGGTTTTTCCTAATGAAGGCTGTACTGTGATGAAGTGTGGAAGCAAGAGTTTGATCTAGTGGCAAGAATAAGAAGTGCTGAGAGTTTTAATTCTTCTAGCTTGATCCCAGTTCTGCCACTGCAATTTGATTTGTGAGCCAGGGGAAATCACCTCGCTCAGTCATGAATAGTTATGGGGGCTGTTACAAAGTGCACAGAAATTTTCTGGAACTGGGCTGGTTGAACCACATTAAAAAGCAGTGTCTGCCTGATACTGTGTACTTTTGAAAGCTTAGTAACTTCAAATAAAGTGATTTCAAAGTCCAGTCCCTTCCCCAAACTTTTGAGTTTTAAGTATATGTCATACCATTATGAAATATATATCTACCAATACGTAAATACATTTTCATGAGCAACCAGACACACACCATTTTTGTACACGGTATGTGGAGATGTAAAATCTAATTTTGGTTCTGGCATTGCTTTATTGTTTAACCTGTTGTTATTGCCATGTCCCCTTTATAAGCTTATTCTATATCACATTTACTTGAATTATCACACTGTCTATTAAACCCCCATTCAGACCTCCATTCATCATCTAGTATTGCACTTTCACTATTTTTTCTTCAAATGCTTTCCTCTAGCTGAATAGTCTAAGTTCCTGGAGGATGACCATTTCAAATTACTCTTTTCTCAGAAACACTATTACCTCTATGAAGTGCAGCTTTAAGTCTTCAGTCTGTTTTTGACAATACAGAATTCAACCCTTTTTCTCTCTCTACAAGCAATTACATTATGCTCTTTCAGGTTACTGATTTCTTAACAGATTTGATGATCTAAATATAAAGAGTTCCTCAAATACCTGGTATTTTCACTACCTAAATCCCTCTCTTCCCCATACCACCAAAGCCTTCAAGTTTATCAACAGCTTGCACCTTTCTTGGTAAAGAAACCCTCTGTTACTGGTGCTACATCACACTGAGTACCTTGAGCCACATGAAAGTTGTCTTACATGTGGAGTAGAAAACCTAAAATAAAGTGTCTTCCTTCTTTATTCCTTAACACATTCTGTAGGGTGCCCTGCCACATCTACACAGTTCTTCAGCCTCCTCTTAACCAAGCCACTCTCACAACTGGCATATGGGCTTCCCCACAGAAGTTCCCCTAGTGGCTCTTTCCTACCCATCAACAGAGACAGATGTCTATATAGAGATATTACATACATGAATAAATTTAGTGTTTACAAAGTGGTGTCCTGGTTCTTGAGATATGGTATATGCTTTTGGGTGAAGTAGCAGCCTTCTGATTGCATGTATCATTGCAGCTTTGCCAGCACAGTTCAAATACATGCTTTTCATCACTGCCCAATAACTTCTACATATAGACAAGGTCATGATGATAGAATCAGCCATGCTATGATAACAAAGGCTCTGCTACTTTGTCCAAAAGGATCTCCAGGAAGCAGAAGGAAGAACAAGTGCCTTCTTTCACTGCCAGACGGTGCTGCGCTATCTCTTCTGTTCATGAAGCAATTAGCACTGAATTCTGTCAGAGTACCATAGAAGACCAGAAAAAGACAATTTATGGAGTTAATTCTTTCCTAATCCTAAATCATGGAGTGCTCCCAGATCTCCTTCAGTCAGGACCCTTAATTAAGACAGTCCTTTCTTGAGCCTAATTAAAACCTAAGAGTCAAAGCCCACTCAGGTAGCTTTAGAGATGCTCCCAAGAAAACAGCAAGAATTTTTTGATGGAAAAGGAGCTTCAACAATTTCAAAATTATTACAGTAATGTAAATGCAAATGGAGAGACTTCAAGGAAGTCAATCAAATTTCTCTTGATTTTAATTCTCATCTCCTTTGAACTAGTATAATCTCAAGTTTTATTTCCCTGACCTCAGTTTTTCTCAAATCAACTGGCTTATTCTGGTTACTAGCCATATTGGCTGAATTAAGATAAATAACTGTAGACAATGGCTACACAGAGGTACATAGATTATGTCACAGGGAGGCAGTTTTGCTAAGTCATGCAATAAGTAAGAGACAAAACTATTATGAATTTCTCCTCCCTTCTACCTCTGTTTTAGTCTTGATGGATAATGTATTCCCAAGATACACCAGGCATTGTGATCCTCAGCAATATTTGTACTTATATTGTTCAGACAATAACAAAAGGTGAAAAACACTGTTTATCTCTGCATAAAACACAACATGAAAAAGCACTTCCCTTGAAAGATCTGTTTACTCAACTGAGGTTGGCAACTACAAGCTCAGACACAATTGAGAGTGCTAGAAACCTATGGCTAGGGAAGTGCACTGTGAATCTAACAAGGAGTGACATTGCAAAGCAGAATTATCTGCAGCAGGAGTTAATGAAAAATGAAACACTTCTGTAGCAGCAGTAATGGAGTGGTCAGCAAGGGCTCAGCCCAGAGTGGTATGGGCAAACTGGCCACCCAAATGACCTTTTTAGTTTTCACCCTGTTGTCCTGCAGCAGCAGACCTGGCCCAGGATAACAGGTCCTCTTATCAGAAAGGAGCAGAAACAGATTAAAAATACTGCTGTACATCTCTTGCATTGAATTGTGCCAGGCAGACAAGTCAGGCCAAGATATCTGGCCATTATGCTGCACTGAGAACAAAATTTCCTTTGATCCATATTAAATTTGTGCCTTTTTATTTCATCAAGAGCTGACTTGCATTTAGGCCATGGGACAGAATGGAATTCATTATCTCTTGTCTCTTATCTTCTCTATTACTTTGCACTTTTCAAATTAAGTCATCCTAGTCTTTTTTTAACTTCCTCTGGCATTGACTCTTGCATTCCCCCATACTGTGTCTTTAATAATTTTGTTGGGCTCTTGTCTGGCGCGGTCTCTGCAATGGCCATTTAGAAATGAAGCAACCAGAACTAAACAAAGTAGTTTAGCTATAACACCAGTCAATGTAATCCTACTTTAATATGTCCTACATTATTCTTCTTTCCTCTTTCATACAATCTGACTTTTTTGCTGTTGGTTTTTTTGCCAGCTCTGCACATAGAGATGATGTCTTCATTGACATCTTTTTTTACCCATAGAGGTTGCAGCTGAGTAAAATATAATCCCTGCATGTATGTACATACATATTTGTGTGTAGTTTAAGTTGCTCTTTCCAAAGTGCATTGTTTTGCACTTTCTCAGTGCTAAACCCTTAGCAAATTACCCTGAAACTTGGGGACTTACAGGAGGTCTCTAGTCACTTTCTTCTACTTCTGCTTCCCTTCCCTTCTCCCCCACACTTATTGCAAAATTTGTTACCAGTGATTTCTCTAACATCGGATTCCCACACTCTCCCTCAGTCCCAGCTCCCAGCCAGGCAGTACTAGCAAGAGGTCAGGTAAAAAGTGACTCAATTGAAACTGTTCCAGAGCAAACCAGTGAGAATAAGCAGAGAGCTAAAATACATGGGCGCAAGGAAAAAGCAAAGGAATTGCAGTTGTTATGTAAACAGAAGAATAAACTGAAGGGAGTCAAGATAACAGATAAAATAGCTATAAAAGGGAAAAAAAAGAAAAAGAGTAGGTAGGTATGACAAGCAGTAATGGCTCAATTTAATGGAAGAAGTTAAACAAAAGAATATAATTTTCTAACACAAGGAATAGTGGAGCAATGGGATGGATTGAATGCAGAGGTCTGCGAGTCTCTCCCAATTCTTCAATAACAGGCAGGGCAGGCAGTGTAAATTAGGTGGAGCAGACTCCATTCTGGCTCTGAGTACTCAAAAACACTTCCCTACCCTATTTTCTGTGATTCTGTGCAAGGCAGCTCCTTGATATGTGCTCAACACCATGTCACTGTGTTCACAACTGCTGTAATGTAGAGTCCAGCCTTAACACAGGGCCTTCCAGCTGCTGAAGATAAATCAGGGGCAACAGAGAAGTCATAACGGAACAAATGAAAAAAGTCCTCATGTGGCTCCTGAGTGTCCCACCAAATGAGTAGAAAAAGAGCTGTGTATCACAGTGGCGATGGTAATCTACGGCTTCAGCATATATTGTCCCATGGAGTGTTGTTTCTGACTCTTGTTCACCTGCTTGGTGACACAAATGGATCTTTTCCTTCCTCCATCCTTTCCTAACCCTTGTTTGCATTGCAGGGTGAGGACTGTCTTGCTAGAGTTCTCTGCAGTACTGACTATAACAAGGATTCTATCTCAAGCTGGTCTGCTAAGTGTTACCACAACAAAATTTACAGGCAGGAATAGAAGGTATTAACATTGACGATTATTCCTGACTGTATATTTCTGTCAAAAGGAACAGCAGGATGTTACCTTTGTGTCACAGTAGCATCTGTATAGTAGTATCTTTAAGTGTCTTCTCCACTTCTCTTTACTTTATAAGTAAAGTAACTTATACTTTCGAATCAATTTATACATATTTATATCTACAATATACATTAAATATATTCATATATATGAATATAAAATACAGATCATCTGAGGAAAATAAACTCAGTGACATGACTGCTAACAGTTACTGTTAGGATTAATCATTTAAGCTTGGATACCAGAGACCAACACTGAAACCAAAGTTCTGAAAGCAAACAAATCCTGACAAATCCCTGCTTTTAACCGTAATTCAAGGCTAGTTCTACCAGGAACTGATTAATATAAGGTAGATAGCTTTGTTGTAGACACTAGGAAAGATCTTCCAATTCTGCAGCTAAGCCTGTATCAAGACAAACCAGCCACTACCATTATACATGCAGTGGAGATGTGATAAAACCTTGTTTCAATGCTCATGAATTAAATTTTAAAAATGCTGTAGAAGCAAAATATAGCCCAGCCCCGAGGCTTCTCTAATTCCTTATCCTCAGCCACCTACCCACTGTCTCCACCTCACAGGCCCATGACACATCCTCACCTGAAAAGTGCAGATCCCACTGCTGTTGGGGAAACCGCTGAGCCTGTCTGAGTGCCCTATATGCGTGCTGTCGTGTATTAGATATTCAGGAGTAATAGCCTGTGTGCAAGATCTTATCATTCGGTAATTGTAGTGCCATTTGAGGTCACATAATCTGCTCTGAAAGAAGGGTAAATTACCTCAGCTCAACTATAGGGGAACAAGGCATAGCCTGAGAACAGTCGTGGTGGAGCAGCTGACTTGAGGTAGTCTGATGCAAGAAAGGCACAAAGCCCAAAAAACCTGTTGTTAAGTTCTGCAGATACAAATCAAACTAGGACAGAGCTAAAGGAAGCAAAGATGTTAATTACAAACATTCACGATGAAATACATGTTTGAGCTTCAAAGCTTCCTGGGATCTCTTAGCTTTCTGAGCTGTTAGAAGCATGTAAACCCTGACTACAGTCCCTCATGTTTTCATTTCATGAAGTTTCTCATTTCATGACAAAATTAATCTACAGCTCTTCACAGAAATGTGGGAAAACAGCTTTGATGGAACAAAAGCAAATGTGCTATTTACTTCACAGAGTTTCTCTTCTAATAATTCCTGTTTAACTGCAGAATCTTAACTCAAATCCCACTAATTCTAAGATTCTCTAAATACTAGGTGCAATATTCCCTGATAAACACAGGAAAATAATTTCCTAGGAATGTATTTCAGGAGTTAGGAGATTATGACATCTGCATGCTCTTTTTTACAGGATTTTAAACTGGGGATAAAAATGGTGACACAACACATTTTGTTTAATACCACTTCCACTCCTTCTAAAAAACAGACAAAAAAAGGTATCACATAGGGGATAACAAAATTAATGACATAAGAGCAATTCCTTCATTGCTGGATTCAATTAATAAACACACGGAAGCAGTTCTTGCTGTGCTAAGTCTGTCCAGAAGTACAGATGTTTCAGAGTTTTCTTGACAGACAAAACAAAATCACCAAGTATTGTTCTTCGCCTATATACTTTCTTTTGCTATGCTGTTCATTAGGAGGACTGTTATTACAATTAACTTATATAATTATTAATTATTATAACTATATAACTGATAGTTATCCACAGTAGCATACTGATATGCTTTTCAGTACATGATGATGCAATTGGGAGTACAACTAATCATTTGAATTGTCTGCCTGTGGAATGGTAGGTGATTCAAGATTTTCAGTCTTAAATCTACACAGATTGCTCTAGTGATCCCAAAGAATTGGCTGCTGTTTACACACGTACAGACAAAATTCGTTTAAAAGAAGTGAGCCTTTGAGTTGGGAACTGCCTTGCCAGACATGAGACTCCCAAGAAGACAGATCGTCTCACATATTGATACAACATCACAATGCAAATATCATATTGCAGTGTCGGGACAACACGCAACAAGTGTTTTGTGCTCTCTCAAAATCCATTTGATGTGATCCATCCCTCCTCTCATTCCTTCTGTCTGTGCACAGAAAATGTGGTTTGTTTCTTCTCTCTTGCTGAATGCTTGGAAAAATACGAGATGAAGGCTTGAAAAACATGCTGCATACCAGCCACATTAGCTGCCCTCAAGAGCCGCAAATAGCCCTATTATTCTTCCAGAATATTTATATTACAGAAATGCCTAGAGGCTCCAGCTAACAGCAGGGCTGTACAAAACCAGGCTGCGTGCCAGCCACGGTATAACTGCACGTTAACACACAGCCCATTCTCCAGTGAGCTTGGGATCCTGACTGCAACCTCTCACATGTACCACAGAATTAAAGATTTTTTTTTCCCCTCAAGTGCTTCTGTGAGACAGGGAGGTTCTCGATCTCATCTCATTGTAGCCAAAAGCCTGGATAGTTTTGATAGGAAATTAATGCAACAAAACTCAAGAGGGGAAGCTGGTATACATTTACAAAATTTCTAAGTTGATTTTACCCACTTGTACTCTTACATATTTCATACGTTCGTACTCTTTCTCTAAATGCATATTTTTATAGATATGTATTATTTTGAGATGCAATCTGATTTGATTATTAGCTCCAGTTCCTATTAGAAGTGGACAAATATTTACAATATATGCTAAAATTTTTACATATTTAAAGCTAAGGTGTTACTAAGAAATCAGGGAGTTTGCTACTGCAGAAAAGTTTATGTATGCAAGTGAGGATGACTTGTACTAGCAAACCCCCTCTCCACATCAGTAGTTTGAAGAATCTCTTCAGATGACAGAGCAAGAATCAGGAATGCAAAGTGCAGTGTTGCTGAAGTGTTACAATAAAGGCTACTCTCTTCAGTTCCTTTTATGAGGAAAAACTGAACAGCAACTTACATTGCATTCCTCACAAGGTACCCTGCCAGGAGTAACAACCTCCCCACATACTACAGGGGCTAAAGGCCTCAGGATTAGAGTGAACAAGGTCAATGTTAATTAATGCTTTAACTAATCACAGGGTAAGTGCTTTCAGCCACAGGCAGCCTACAATATTGGCTTAATCTGCCATGCAGATGGTCTGAAGCTGCTGTGATTGTAGTAATTTTTTTTAAAGTGTATGTGTATATACATTTGTTGCATGTAATAGTGAACACAGTATTAGACTTTCCAGAACTCAGACGTGTTTTTCAGGACCCATCTTCATTTAATTAGCTAACAGAGACAAATACTTAAGTACGCTCAACTTCCCAGCTTTGACTGCAATTTGGGGCCTGCTCAATGTGTGGACAAGTGGAGCACTGCGACAGACTGGCACTCAAAAACAGTGACCACTGTTTTGCTGCTGGGTACACAGAAATCTACATCCATAATTCATGGCCTTTCTCTTCCTGGACAGTGTGTGGGCCAGAGGTATAGCAATAGAGTTAGTGTAAGTTCTGGAATAAACAAAGCAAAACCAAAAACAAAATCCCCAAACAAACACTAAAAAAAAAACAGGACACAGAGAAGAACAAGGAAAGTGAAACCTTTTTGCCTCCAAGTCATAAACATCTCTTTTGATCTCTGTATCTCCTATTTCTGATCTGACAAGTATTACAAATGCCAAGCCCACACCCCGCTTCCCTCCAGTGATTAATGTGCTACGGTCTTTCTGAAAGCTTAAAGAGCTCTCCCTCTGGGCCACAACATTTGATAAAGAAATGAAGCCTGGCGATTAATAATTCCCCGGGCTGAGTTTTTGTTTAATAACTATTCTGTCAGTGATAGATCTAAAGGGCGAGGGTGTGGATGTGCGTGCATGCGGAGGGAGTAATTTGATTGTGGCCAGGAGATTTGGCAGGCTGGCATTACAAAGCAGCTCTTTAGCAATGGCTGGAAAACCAGCGTGACAAATCACTCCGTTCTCTGTTTCCCCAGCTTACCCCCTCTCAGCAGAGCTATCTCATTAGGCTCGAGCCAGCCAATCCAAGCCTATGATTTGGGAAATATTTCCTTCTTGACATTCAAGAGAACAATTCCTTACCCAGGGAAAATTACATTTAAAAATAAATGGAAAAGCATCAATCAGCTAGCAAAATATATTCAGCTTTTTGGATCTCTGGAGAGAAAGTGATTTTTTTATTTTATTACATTTAAGTAGGACTGAAGGCCATGGTTGGATTTTTTAAAAAACTAAGATAACTAAAAAGATAGCCCTGTAAAATTTGCATATAGACTGTTACCTTTTCTTTATATAGAGACATTATTGTCTCTATATAAAGTATTGTTCGTTAAAGCTAAATCTTGAATATTTACAGACCTGTAAAGTTATGCTAACAGGTACCTATTAGTAGAGACAGATATGCTACATAGTATGAGAAATTGCAAGGTCTATTCTGGGGTGATTTGTATGTGTTTTTTCTAAAACCAATAAGCCAGGTTTTTTAAGAATTATCAAGTCTCCTTTCAGGATTCAAAAAACGATCAAATTAAAATACCTTTCCTTTTAAAGCAGCTCTTTCTCCTGAACAGCATCTTGTTTTTTCTTGCTTCCTTACTCCAGAAAAATATGAGTCAGCTAAACCACTAAAAATTAATTTTTCCATGTGTAGTAGCTCCAAACGTGGCCCAAGCAGGCCAGTTATCTTTATAACGTCTCAACTTATGCACTGAGCCAAAAGAAAACAACCACATTAGTGACAGCTTTCCTGAAGTATCCAGAAATTCTAGCAGAGTTCAGGGATGGATATTGACACATATAACCGTCTCAATACCCAACAGCTCTGGACATTTGTCCTGTCCTAACCATAGGCTAGTAGTACTTGGGCCTCTCCACAGCCATACATCACCTCTTCCACCCTGTCAGACAGGCTAAATGGCTCCAACACATTTCACCCAGAATCAACTGGGTTTGGTTTAGGCAACTTAAATAACACCTTGGTTTAGGCAGCTTAAATAACACCTTACTACACCAGCTGACCTGCGACAGATGGAGTTGGAAGAGTCCCAGGAAAGAGTCTCAGCAATTGAGGGTGCTCACCCAGCATCATACAGCAGCAGAGTCAGGAATATAACTGAGGGATTCTGTTTTCCAGTCCAGCTTCCCTGATGATGAAGCTCACTGCCTTTAAAACTCTAACAAAAAATACATTCAGCAAAACCTTCTAATGAGATTCCCGCACAAATGTACCTAAGGAGATATTTTCATATTATGAGAGAGATTATGAATTTTATCCAGGGGGTAAATAACCTAGCGAATGAAATGTGTCATTGCTAGGCCATGAAAGAGGAATTCATTACATCACCTTTTCCTAATGGGACATTATAACTGATGGTGCTTTATTTCTGCAGCCCAGCAAACTCTATGATGTCCTATAATTCACTGCAGAGCGTCGGAATTCAGGCTTTGCCCATATCATTACATGAAGATGAAGTGCTAGTGCTGCTCTGAATTACATTTCTATTCATTTTACTCTTTTTTTTTAAGTATTTGCTTCCCATACATAAATTGTTACTATTATATAAAGGTTTGCTAAGGCACCTTGCTGACAATTTTTCCTCTTTTTTGCTCTGAATTAATAACAAAATGCAAATCAGTAGCAGTGGGTTTTTTTCCCCTTCCACTTAATACAATGCTTGAATAACAGAGCATTTACAGATTTACAATACATATTAATGGCATTTAAGCACCCTTCAGAGTAAATAGGCCTTTGTTTTTCATCTTCTCCTTCTATACTCACCTTTTCCTATATTATGTCTGCTCTCTACACTTCACATGCTTTAAAACAAAGCCACTTCGTCACATTTTTCTTTTTCTGCCCCTTCCTTTGTCAGTTGGGAGCAAAAACTATCATACTACTTACAGAAAAATGACCACTCATCCCCTCCACCACCCCCCATGCTGCAGAGTGAAAGCTCAATATATCTGGTCACCTAGATAAATCCTGGCAGCATTGTCAAGGCTGAATGTCAGGCCACAGTCACAAAGGCTGCTGCTCTATTAAATTCTTTAGCCGATAAAACACTGGTATGGCAGCTTTAGTCTGTGCCATTACAAACAACAACTAACTATTGCTTATTAAGTCAGACAAACAGCAGTTTCTAACACTGTGCCAGATTTTTACCTCATTTACCCAATTAAAGCTGTCGGTTTGTACATACAATTTCTGTTTTGTCAGCGACACTACTCAATTATTACTTTTTATTCAATGGTGAAGTGACAGACATCTTTGTTAAAAAAAAGCCACCAAACAAAAACCAAACACTTTTTTAAATCAAAACAATTTCCTAAATTATACACCCCAGATTTTATGTGGAAAGAAATTATAAAATTCTTAAAAGTCATCTTTTCCTCCAGCAACACTTTCAGCCTTGTAATAGGAGGATGATTTTGTGGACACGATGAGTCGTGTGAATGAAAACTGTCATCATCTGCACCACCATCTTCCATCCCTGGAACAGCCCGGTTCCGCAGCACTGTGAACCATTCTTGCGTTCCCAAGAAAATATTCACAGAATCACAGAATCACCTAGGTTGGAAGGGACCTTTTAAGATCATCTAGTCCAACCAATGTAAAAAAAAAAAATTTAAAAAGCACACACCCACACAAACTGTACACCACACTCAAAACTACACCAATCCACTACTAATCCATATCCCCGAGCACCATGTCAACTTGTCATTCCTTTCTCCCCTTCTTCTCTGGGGCTCAGGCAGTTTTATCATATCTTCAGGAATTATCACCTCTCCAAAGCTCTGTTAACTGTTTTTTATAAAGATGACACAGCGATCCCAGCTCGGAAACTCTTTCCAACTTCAGCATCATTTTGTGGATGTATTTGGTGTTGACCAATCACTACACTGAGAGATTGTGCAGCTCTGATCATTCCAAAGCTGTCCTGGAAAACTAAGACCAGAAATAACAGACTTCCCTTCTAGCATAAGGCTCACTAAAACCAGAAGCTGGACTAGTTTCTCAGCTGCAAAGTGCACAACACTCAAGAGCCATTGCCTGTTTACTGAGCTCACGGTACGCAGGAAGCAATCTGAAGAAGTTGTCACACACTTCTCCAAAGGCTGCCCATTTCAAAACATTGCATATGTATAAGAGGATCTAAATATCTGTTTCAGTAATTGATGGTCCAGGAAGAACCAGTTCAGGACATGCCAGGTACGGGCTGATGTGATGGAGCACTTACAGCTCAGAGTGCCAGAAACCAGCACTGGGTGGCAGGCTAGGACAGCACTTAGTAATGACTCCCAGCCCTGGTGCATCACTTCTCAGCTTCTCCCAAAATTATGTCCTTATCACCTACAAAAGGCTACAAAAGCTTTAGCTGGTTGGTAGAGCAGGAGACACCCATGCACCCATCCTTGGCGACTGCCTTGCTCTACTAGGTGTGCCTAAGAAACCAGGCAAAGCTCTCCTCCCTGCAATGAAAGGAGGCTGCAGATATTGGCTCACTCTTTTCTCTGTTTAAACCTGAAGTAAAAACAACAATGTCTTTGAGAGGGAAAAGTGTGACTGGAATTTGTCCAGGCAACTAATCTTCTGGATGTAATTTTAGAATGGAGCAGTCTGGTAGTCACACACATTAACAAACATATCTCGCTCTGCATCCCTGTGCGATGTAGAAACAACTTGTGAATCAGCAGCCTCCTTCCCTGTGAAAGCAACCACTAAAACCTTCCTCCATCTATATTTGTAAGAGTAGGACTAACTTGCAACTTGAACTCCTGGCACAGATCAACCCTCCCACATCCCTAGGAAAAGGAATTAATTTGCTGGTTTACATGGAAATGCTTTTGAGACAAAGTCAGCTGATGGGGACAGAGATGCTTCTATTCCTCACAACCAAGCTGCTGACACTTCTGTACACTGTTTCGATCTCCTTTTTATGTGTTTGGGTGCTATGTTACCAGTCCCTTTGTCTCCTCCTGTGTCTACTGTGATTCATACCAAGTGTCTGCAGACCATTCAAACACCCGGGCCCTGTCTGAATGCATAAAACGCTAATCTCATTAGATTTCTCATTTTCAGTGTAATATTGTCACAGTGCTATGCACCACTGCCACAGATTAGCAAGCTTGCCAGAATGGAGCCCCACTAATGAGTTAATCCAAATAACACTCAAATCCCAAATCAGATTTAAAGCCATCTAGACAGAGGACCCGCCAAGGATGGGTGAGGGGTAGGAAGGGAGAGGGTCAGCCTTGTTTTGACAGAAGTATTTGTCAATTAAGTGAGAGGGGGGTATAAGGGAGAAACAAGCACATTTTTTTCCCTTGGTAGGACAGGGTCTGTCAAACTCAAAGTTAACATGCACGGCCAATAGCCCAAATGGGCCTGAGAAATAATCTGCAGTAACACATATATCTGTATGGACTGTCAGCTTCTGACTTGAGAGAGAGACACTTAGCTATAAAAATCAGGAGGTAGCAAAGCTTCTATTGCCATCATTTAATCTATAGAGCTTGGAAGGCCTAAGCAGCTTATAGATCTGAGCTTGATTCATTCCAGCCTGGAACCTGGAGATGAGGGGAAGGGCTGTTTTTCATGTATTAGTTTCTTATTCTGCCAGTGACCCAACATGCTGAAGAGATGTACAGAGGCTCAAAGGAATGGCACTGAGGGAAACACATATCTCTTGTTTGCATTCCAAATAGGTTTTTTAAAAGTAGCTGCATTATGAAGGGTAGAGCTGGCAGGGATTTCTTTTTAAAAAATTTTTCTTTTGCCTATCCTTTTAAACGAAATCGCTGTTTTGGTGGGAAAATACTGAATTAGTGAAGCCGAAAAATTTTATGGGTGCATGCTGGCCTCCAGTAAGACATAGTTCCACCTTAGAATTGGGAAAACCTGGCCAGAGCCCATAGAAGCACCTTAGAACAGCCTGGCCAGCAGAATAATGTTCCAGAACAGGGGAAACCAAAGACACAACAAAGTCACCCGCACTTATAACAAGGATACAAATACTATCTCTTCAGGATAATACTTTCATTTCTCTTTAATATTTTCCATAAAGTGTAACTTGTAAGGCTCAGCTTTTCTTCATGGAGAGAGAAACTCTTTTTGCAATGTCGGCGTATTTCCCTGGACAGATGTATTGTTTCCTGTCCAACAATTTACCAAAGAGTGCCTAGAAAACAGCATGGCTTGCCATTGCACGTGTGGATCCAGTCCTTTATGTTTCACTCAGGAAAGTAGCCCACTGCCCACAACAGGATTATTTGGCCAATAGTAGGGAATAAATCTTGCATCCTTTAATGAAAATCCAAGAGCTTTGCCCCAAGACCTCACAGTTGCAGAGAAGAGAAGTCACCTGCACTTTATGTTGGCTTGTGAACCAACAATTTTGTCTGCAAAATTTTAATTTCTTAATCTTTCATTTGACTATTGATGGATAGAGCTAGAAAGAAAAAGCTCTGACCGTCTGATTCAGCGAAGCAAAGCTGCTGAGAGAATCCTGCTTTGAATATATCTCTCTTTAGGAACTTTCATAAAGCAAATGCTGTGTTAAAAACATCTTTCTTCCCAGACGCCATGCTTCTCAGCATATTCCTTATCACTGCACCTTTTAGCTACCATGTCAACTACCAGAGCATGCAAGCCCACCAGTCTGAGCCAGAATTTGGAGAAGTCTATGTGAATCTGTCTGTTGGTTTCACAACATCTCGATCCAGGTCTTAACTGCATTGCATGCAGACAGAATATCTTACCTGTGTCTCTCCACCTCTCACTAAGCAAACAGATCAGTGGTAAGAAAGGCATTCAAAGAAAGAACTTCCATTTTGGTTTATCACATTGTAACTCTGTTAAATTGTCCTACTGATAAAGCATGCCAATAAGTTTCCAATTTTTAAGTGCAAGTTAAATTTCCCAAGTCACTCGCATCTTTTTGACCGCTAACAAATAGATCCCAGTGTAAAGGCCATGAAATACCCATCAGTCCCAAACTTTCCAAATGTAGCTAAGCTGCCAGAAACATGCTTTTGTGTGCACAGATCCCTCCCTTCCAGAGACAACTGCCCTCAACAATCTTCCTGCTCCATGCTAACAAGGTACTAATAACAATAGTAATCACAGTTTGCCTGCTCAGCTCACCCCAGGAGCATGGCAGCAAATTGATGATCATTTCTCATTGTGAATTATGACACAGGCACATCACCTCACCCCTGGAATAAAGCAGCACCTGCCAATCCTGTTAAAACAGCAAGGGGAAAAATGAAACCCTGCCGTAGCCAATCTGATTCCCTGCTGACTCTAATTACCCAGACGGGAATTTTACAATTGCTTCCTCCACCAACTCCTGCTCTGCAGTCTGCAGACTTTGGCGAGTTCTTTCTTTTGTATGCCTACCGCCACTGAGTAGATTGGGTTCCTAATGAGTCTTGACACTAATGGTACTGGGAGACAGCGCAATTACATATCCCCCTCCCATTCAGAGCAAACCTGGCAGGAAATGACCTGAGACCTCACACCCTTCTACCCCAAAGAATCCAGTTATAATGCCTCAGGAGCAGGCCAGCTGGTGCACGCTCCCCCCTCCAGCAGTCCTCACTTCACTTCCCCTTTCCATTGTGCAGGTGGCTGGAAACAGTTCTTTATGGCCTAATCCATGACTGGTGGGTTGAGGCTAATACAGAAGCCAGAGAAGCCTAAGCACATTTGGAACTGAAGCCCATCAAAAAGGATAAAGAAAAAAAAAAAAAAAAGAAAAAACCAAACATTATTTCACACATGTGCTGGAGAGCTCTAACACACAGTTGTTGTCAATTAGGTGTTTAACAATGTGTGTAACTCAGACTGCTTTAAAGTGGGGAGGGGTGAGACATGTGCTGCTGTGATTTCCATGTCGATTGTAGTCCAGGTGTAAAAGAGACTGGAGCTACCTATTGAACTGTGAGCTAATTACAAGAAGAAACAGATGTTGTTTGCTAATGAGGATGCAGATCCACGAGAAGCATCTTAGCTGTTGAGGAATAAACATGTCTTCGCCCTTCGAGTGAGCAGTGGTCTACAAAAGAGGTCTTATGTCTATGATCCATGTTGCCACATCATCTAACAACTCACAAATTATAGTATGTTTGTCTGTCAAAAACCCTGCAAAAGAAGAAAGCAATGGCTCCAATATACAGGTGGGAAGATGAGGCAGAGGACACACAGAGCCTGAACAAAGTGTAAAATAGGCCCTAATCAGCTTATTCGCACTCTACTGCTTTAAATACAAATCTATTGTTTGCCTCATTCTAGTAACTCTGAACCCAGCATTTCATGTATTGTTTAATCTCTCTCACTGCTTTACTACCCTATGATAACATAATCTCCTACTTCTATTAACCTCACTGCTCCTTCTGTTTCCCCTCAGGGTCCTGTAAGTCTTCTGCTTCCCAGCTGTTTATCATGACATATGAGATGTTTCTCTTAGCCCTCAAAGAGTTCATCTGGGCTTTGAGGTTCTTCCTCCTCCTCTTCACCCCCAGGTAACAAGGAACCGCTGCAGTTCTCATCCACTCACCAACTTCCATCTTGTTGCCCTCCCCACACATATGCTGACAGTTTCTCTGTGCACCACATACTTTCTCTCCAGGACAGCATTATCTGTGGTACTCTAAGGCTGCCATCAGCATGAGTGAGCTCTCTAATTGCAATGCTTATGGATTACTACAGTTTAACACCAGGGGAAAAGATTGGAGAATTTATCTCCAGTGTAACTCCACTAGCAGCAGTTACAGCATGGACCATCTCAAGAATAATTTCAAACTTTTGCATTCTCTTCTTCTCCAAAATTTCATCTAAAATGTCTGTAATTTTAAGAAAATAACAGGTAACATTAATCCCACCAATTTCTCTTTCCTTATTGACAGAGGTGCTCTAAACCACATCATATCCTGCAAAGTTTTGAGGGACAAGAAATTATGCAGAGAAAGCATCACAATTATGCAGGTGTTCCTATTCTATAACACACTGCACAAAGCATTTCCTACTTGCAAAACATGAAAAAGGAGCAGTAATTTCAAGTGGTTTGGGGAACTCCTAATGGAGTTCTTTCTTTTTATTTTCCTCTCCAGTTTTAAAGTATTATTTACTGTAGTATTCAATTAAGAACAAGAGTTTACTATAGCAACCACAGCAGTAAGAGGTACTATTCATACAGACTCTCTGAAATACAAGCTTTTAAGCACCTTCTTAGCAACACTTTTTGATAAACCTATGGCATAGGCAAGCACTACATGGTTTATAAGGAATGACTTGCACACTAAATTAAGTCTGCAGGAACTGTATTGCTTTAGGTCTTTCTCTTCTGCCTTGACTTTAACCTCCTAGAATGAGCACACTTGTTACCCAAGAGCAACACTAATAAAAATACAAAGACATCGTCTTTAGACAAGGACTACAAAGGAGGATCTGTCATATGGCAGCTTTTCTCTCTGCCACTACGTGGCAGCAAAAGTTGCTTGTGATTCACTGCATCAGTATCTTCATAGGCATTCCAGCTGTGACCTTGCCATCACTCATTCTGGGGACCCTTTCTCATTCAGCATCTGCCAGCTGTCAGCATGGGACTCCAGGGAAAATTATAGAAGATTTCTGGAAAATTACAAGGGGCAGCAGAAGGGAGGATTTGATTTGTTTCTATTTTCTCTGTATAACAGAGTTCAGGTGCCGGCAATTTGCCAGTTCCCTGACTTTCTTTTGCCTGGGTGTCTCTCTCCATTCTTCTGTAGTCTTCCACTGCACTGCTTCAGTTTTTCTCATGTTTCTCCATTTCACACACTTCCTCTTCCCATGATGTCATCTGCCTGCTCAAATCCATTCCACAAGAATAGGAGAGCAACAAAGAATCCCCTCGCCACCTGAGGTGAGACTGGGTGTTATTTAGACATATCAATGAGTATCGATCGTTATCTTTCTTGACAAGTTTTCCTTCCTGAAGCTGCACTCCATTTACAAAGGCACCTTCCAGACCCAGCAAAGCTGCAAATGGATGTTCCTTGGGAACACCCACAATTAACAACCATGGTTAACCACAAGCAGATAAGACCATTTTAAACATGCTTCTTTCTCTAGACTAGATGCTAAGTGGTGTTTGAAGTATACTCACTTTAGATGTTATGAGTAATTCTGTTTTCACATTCCCACCTGCTTCCCCTACTGGTTGAGAACATCATAACAAATATATTCACGGTTCCTGGGGATTTGATATTCAGGATTCTCACTCTTTCATCGATTGAGGTACGATTGAATTCAAGCTGGCAGTGTTCCACGCTGCAGGACAGAAGTGCTGATCACTGCATCCTGATTTCTTATCTCATTATGGCCTACATTTTTAAGTGATGTACTCGGTTGCATTTTCCACTTTCTCCCTAAAATCCAGCTGCTAACTTGGTCAGGTAACCACTCCATTACAGGGTAGCTACACCAGGGCAGATATTTTGTAAGTATTTGTTTGTAAAATTTGTTGGAGTTAAGAAAGACATATGTACATATGATATTACTACATTCTAAAACTGCATTCTGGGACTGGTACTGTTTAACATTTTTATCAATGACATAGACAAAGTGATTGAGAGCAACATCAGAAAGTTTGCAGATGACACCAAGCTGTGTGGTGCTGTCGATACACCTGAGGGACAGGATATTATCCAGAGGGACCTGGACAGGCTGGAGAGGTGGGCTCAATTAAACTTCATGAAGTTCAACGGGAGCAAGTGCTAGACCTGGGCCAGAACAATCCTCGCCATAAGTACAGACTGAGCAATGAGGTATTAGAAAGCAGCCCTGAGGAAAGGGACTTGGGGGTGCTGATGGACGAGAAACTAGACATGAGCAGGCAGTGGGCACTTGCAGCCCAGAAGGCCAATTACATCCTGGGCTGCATCAAAAGAAGTGTTGCCAGCAGGTCCAGAGAAGTGATTCTCCCACTTTACTCTGCTCTGGTGAGACCTCATCTGGAGTACTGTCTGGAGCCCTCAATATAAGAAGGGCATAGACCTGATGGAACGGGTCCAGAGGAGGGCCACAAAAATGATTAGGGGGGTTGGAGCACCTCTGCTATGAGGACAGGCTGAGGGAGCTGGAGTTGTTCAGCCTGGAGAAGAGGAGGCTCTGGGGAGACCTAATAGCGGCCTTCCAGTACCTGAGGGGGACCTACAGAAAGACTGGGGAGAGCCTGTTTACAAAGGCCTGCAGTTACAGGACGAGGGACAATTCTGAAGAAAAGCAGATTTCTATTGGAGATTAGGAAATAAGTCCTTTACAATGAAGGTGGTGGAGCACTGGAACAGGTTGCCCAGGGAGGTGGTTGAGGCCCCTTCCCTGGAGACATTCAAGGTGAGGCTCGATGAGGCCCTGGGCAATCTGGTCTAGTTGGGGGTGTCCCTGCTGACTGGGGGATGGGGTGGTCAGACTAGATGACTTTTGAAGGTCCCTTCCAGCCAGATGATTCTATGATTTTATGATTCCATGATTCTATGTGTTAACATGTTATGTATGACGGAGGTGGCTTTCCTGGAGATGGCTGAACACCACCTGCTTGCGAATGGGAAGCAGTGAATGAATTGCATTCTTGTTTGCATGCACTGCTTTTGCTCTACCTATAACAAGAGTTGTGATAACTTATATCTGGACTTTGGGGGTGGCTGACAACATAGTCAAAATACTAGTCTGGAGTGGGGACCTAGAAATTTTATTCCCATGAGAATATGATTATAGGTCAATTATCTTACTATATAAATAGTGGACAGCCGAAGAGCTCTTTGAGCTCTCCTGTATGGCAGCAGGCTGCACACCAGGCTCTCCCCTTTTGTGAAGACGCTCACTTAAGGTTCTACTCCTCAAGGCTGAGAGATTCCTTGCTGCAACAGATTCTCAGTAAGTGACTAATAGCATGCTAAATTTTGAAATCTTAGCTAAGTAATATAAAGGATTGATTGCACATATATAATCCTTTAGACATAAACCATCGACCAAGTCTGTGACTAGGATTGGATCCAACTGCATCTAGACTCCTCTCTGAGAAGAAAGAGGGGTCCTTTCTGAACCTTGTGACTCAACGGGAGGGTCTCCCTGACAGCTTGTCTGACCCTGTCCTCTATTCAGTAAACGAGTGTACGATGACATTGAATCTCTTAAGTTGCTATTGCATTTACTACTGGTTTTATTGCACTTACTGCTGATTTTGTTAAATCACTGTTTTACCTTAATAAATATTTCACTACTTCACTCTAACTAGTGAAATCAATCACTCTGTCCATGACAGAGTGTCTTAATCTCAAACAGAAAGTTTTTTCTCATTTGTACTCTTCTGATTCTCTCCCCAGTCCAAAGTGAGGGGAGCGAGTGAGGGGTTGCATGGTTCTAGCAGCCAGCTGGTGGTAAACCATGACAGAGATGGAAATAGTAAACTCAACCAGGGAGGAACCATTTGGAATTTTTACTATTAAAACCTTATGCTTTATTTGTGGAGATTAATATCTAAAAGGGATTGCATGCAAGGCTATTGTAAAACATAAGATAATGAATGGATCATAAATAGAGTAATTTTGTATTGTTTATTAATTTATATAAATTTCAGACCAGTGTAACTACTGTATTTTGTGTCAGAAGCAATATAACTGATTTATTTAATAGTACCCTAAGTTATGTACCTGATAAAACAGAATACAGGAATATGGAATATTTATTAAAAGACAGATCATGATTGACAGATGTCCCAAGTTTATACCTACTTAATTTAATTTATCAAATTATAAAAACTGGAAAAGATAAACTATGCATAGTTATGACTAAGTCCTAAAAAAATGAGAAGGATAAAGGAAGATTTCTTTTCAAATTTATATTGTTGTCATGCTAGTGGATATTTCAGAATTTCAAGCAGCTTTCACTTTCATAGTGAAATCAAATATCAAAAACTAACACAAATACAAAACTTGACACTGTCCTCTGAAGGAAAATTGACATAGATTCAAATTTTAAAAAACATTGATGTGTGATGAAATGCAGAGTGCAAACAGCTTTGACTACTTCTCAAATGTATTTACGTACATTCACATTAAATTGAATTCTAATCATCTTTGTAAATGAAGGCACTGTTTGGCAGATGAATCTAGAAGATGAAGGTGTTTCTGAAGTGTTAAGTTGGAATGACTTGGGAACTGTTCTCTGGCTGTCTTTGTCAATACCTACTGTTTGATTGCTGTTGGCCCTTACTACAAGGTGAAGGCTTGAAGGTTTGAAATCATAAGGACTTTTACAGTTGGAAGAAAAAAACATCAGAATATTTTTTTCTTTTCACATCTTTGTTCTTCTATATCAATCATTTCTATCATTCTCTATCATTTTACTGAAGGACATAGTTACAATTATTTCAAAGATGGACAAATTAAATACCAGATACTATTGGTATTTCATTGGCTTTGTAGGGTATTTTGGCTGGCTATTCAGCATATGAATTTGCAATCTGATAATTACCATTGATCTTGTAATGAGAATTCTCCGAACATAATCATTACTTTTTTTCGTCCATTTTGTATATTAAGATATTCCTTCAGCTTCACAAGCAAGAGTTGAATTCCTTCCTCAGACATCTTTCTCATTTCTAGTATTATCCAGACAGATGCTTCAATTCTCAAAATATTTCTTCTAAACCTCAATATTTCAAATATTTTCAGTTAAACAGTCAATGAATGTTTAAACCCCTCTTCATAACAAATTTGTAGATGCTTTTTTGTCTTTACACATTTAATAAGTAGGTTTTTTACAACAGTTGATTCAAAATGCAGTTATTCCAATACTACTAGTCTTACACCGATATTAACATTTATTTTTCAATGACTCCATCGTATTTGTGCAGAAAATATATTATTTGGTTGAAAAGTAGCACCAGAGAGTTATCACATGAAAATACAAATGTGCAAAAAAGCACCTCCATAGAAATAAATGCCCAGGTATACATAAAAAGAACTTAGATTTTACCCCTTACTTAGATTTTACCCCTTATATGGAGACATTGGAGCAGGCATAACTGAAATATTTCTCTGCTACACATGTTCTCTCTGAAGTTAATCCAGTTAAGACTTTAAAGAGCTTATGAAAAACACAGCTTTTACTCAGCATACTGTAATAGCGTTTTACGGGGAATTAAATTATGTGTTAATTTTCCAGAGAGGAGGTTGTCCTTGTTTCCAGATCTTCAGTCAGTTGAGTTGCCTTTAAGAAATGTCTTTTTCCACACTGAGACAAAGGAAAATTAATTTCTTAAGTGAGGCAAGATGAATCTGGCCACATTGCTGTACACGTTTATGACATAGTGTAAATATATTTCTACTAAAGATTTCATTATATATTTATGGATTCATGGATTTGACAGAGTTGGAAGGGACCTCTAGAATATAGTCCAACTCCCCTGCTAAAGCAGGATTGCCTAGAGCACATTACTCAAGACTGCATTAAGGCTGGTCTTGAAAATCTCCAGAGAAGGTTCTACCACTATTTTCAAATATGTGAAAATAGTATTACTTGGGTGGAGTGTGGTTTCACACAGGTGATAGATTTTCTGATTGCTGTAAAGATCTGTTTAACTTTTTAAAATTAAATATACACAGAGAAACACAAATATATATGGTTTGTCTGTGCATAAATGTACAGGGAATGGTTAAGGGAATTAAATACAAACTACTTCTTAGCACATTTTAAACACATGGAGAAACTGTTGTAGATTCACAAAACTTCACTTAACTCCATGCAGAGTATACATTAAGAGGAATAGAATCTTGCTGAGGAAAAACATTTCAAACCCTTGTCTTAATAAAGACAGGAAAAAATCTAGTGAGAGCCTGATTGAAATCATATAATATAATAAAAACTGATCATGCTCCCTAGCTCTTCATCCTACGCAATCTGATAGACAAGATTTGTTGAAATTAATTTGACTTTATTTACTTTTCTATAATTACTACCAGAAATAGAGCATCCAAGAACTGTCTGTGGGGTTCAAAGGCATACAAGTTCAACAACAAGCAAATACTCTTGGACTAAAACAAATAAACAAAAAACCAAACCCTACTGACCACAAGCTATGAGATCCTGGATAATAAAGCCTAGAAAGTATTATGCAAATTTATCACCCTAGCTAGTCATGTAAAATTTCAGTCCTTCCCAAGTAAGCTATATGTTATGGGATAAATAACATTTCACCTTTCTGTGAAAAAAAAAAAAGATAGTTTCATCATATGTTCATCTGCTGTTATAGCAAGAGGTAGGCCCCATAAGTTTTAACATGCATCACTATGCATATTAATTATTATTTAATTAATTAATAATTAATTATTTAATTATAAATGTGTTTCAGGGTCCTAGGTCCTTTGTTATTCATATTAACATCTATGCAGAGAGCCTTATGGATCCCATGCACAGCAAAAAAACAGGATTTGTTTGTGTGAGACCAGCTGGAGTGAGCAAGTAGTGTAGTAGTGTAGTCCACAGCAGTCACATCTGGGAAGACAGGAGAGGACCGCCAGGTCCCCACACAGGGAGTCTTTGAGGCCAACACTAGACACTGTGTACTGGCCTCATTGAAGTGAGTATACAGGGATAAGACTGAAGGAGCATGTGATGCTGTACATTGACAAGTCTTAATGGTATCTTCTGTTCAAATCCTCATACACTTCAGCAGTTTTACTTTGGACAAATGGGATTCCAGTGGGCTGTTTGCCCTGATCTAGGCTACAGAATCTGCACACATTATCTGTATGGAAATAGCAGAAAGGAGGCAAAGCAGCAAGCTGGCAGATGGTCACAAAAGAAAATCTGTCCTATCATTTCCCATCATGAAAAATTCATCTAAAACATATAAAATTGTCTGTCATAGAGATTCCTGAGATTTATTGTTACAGAACCGTGGGATTACTACAACAGTTCAGAACTCTGTCCCACCTAGTGAGATATTGTGACACTGAGAAAGAGTAGTCTGGTACTTCAAGCAATGAGTCAAAAGACTCTGTACTAATTGAAATGATTTCTTACAAACCATGAACACTTCAGACATAAATCTGTAAATTTACATTGCTTTGCAAGACTACCATTAAGATCATAGCTTTGTGCAAGAGAAGTGGTGAATTCTCAGGTAAATATAATTTTAAAATTTTTTTGGTTTGTTTCAAAGTCACGTTGTTAGAAAATTTTCTTGATTCAGTTCTTTAAAAACAATTATTGGGGTGCTTAAATAATGACATTGGAGAATTTATTTTGTGCTGTATCCAAAATATATGAAAAAGTGCTCATCTTCTCCCTTTTAAAGTATCTGTTAGTCTTCCAGTCTACATTTAACCTTTTTTCCAATAATACCATAAAGTAAAAAAAAATCCACATTTGATTTTTTCTTTCTTTTATTCTTTTTTCTCTATTTTTTAACAGCCCATTTTCTCTAAGTAAGCTTACACTTTTAATAGTTAATGAAAACAGCAATATTCTATATTCCAAAAGACAGGCATTTACATAACTGATATATTGAAACATGTTGAATCAATTGGCATTGTAAAATATTATGAGCACTAAAAGTGCTTTTTTCGTTAATCACTGTAAATGGTTTTGACATTTTTTCAGGGCCAATTTTATGTGGATATTATCCAAACCCTTTGGGTAAAACAATTTGTTATTTAAAACCTCTTAACATGGAGTGGTGTTTCTCGTCCAATTTGTTTCAAGAGTAGCCTTTTAGAGGAGAATAATAACCTTATCTACAGAAAGCATTTATTTAATTTAGATATTTTTTGTTATATTTGTTATTAGTAAATAACATCATTATTTTCTATGTAAAAGTACAATTTTTATGGTAAAAATTAGAAAAGGGTCAGCCTTTAATTTCAAATATTTATTTTTAGAACTTTTTAACATGTAATGGATTTTAACAAGCCTGAGATGTTCCATAGTTTTGTGAAATGAAAAAAGAGAATATTTACTCACCTCCTTACTATCACAGCACTTTATTTTGAAGATTTCAAACTCATATATTCAATTTTTTTCAGGTAACTTAACTTTCATCCCAGAAAACAAACTTATGCATTTCAATGTTGTTAATTTATTAAAAAAAAAAAATTTCTTGAAATAACTAGTTCACATTCATTAAATTTCCTATGGGAATTATGTTTTGTGTTCATCATTAATTTTTCAGTTCTTTCAGAAAGGTAATGGTATCTGTAAAATATCCTAGTCTTGCCTACTGAAACAGTATTTTTTCAATCATTTCAATCAAGATGACCTCATGAATTTTCCTACTGAAAATGTCTAAAATGTACATTCACAGATATATTTTCTTCAGAGGCTGTGAAACGGGAAAGGTCTGATCTTGTCTGATCATCTGGAAGTACAAGAATAGGTGGGCTCTTACTGGTTATTAAGCACGATGTTTGAAAGGATTTGGGAGCACAAAGATGATAGTTTTACTTCATGATGTTGCTTTCCTTATGGCACCGACTGATAAACATTATCTGTGGAGTGCATTTCTTTCTTCTGTGTGGCTTTTCTTCCTCTGGCTTCTGAAGTGAGGGGCTGGGGATAAAGAATATATCGCTGAAAGCAAGTGAAGGGAAAAAACCAAAACCTAAACAAAAAGCAACAACAACAACAACAAACAAAAAACAGAACAACAGAGAAAGAGCTTTTTCTTCTTACTGAAAGAACAGGAATGTTTTCCTTGACAATCTGACCTTTGTTTATTTTCTCAAAGTTTTTTACCTACACTTCAGACTCAGTTTTAGATGATACCCAAGACCACACAGGCTTGTTTCTGCAAGGCTCTATTCTCCTTTTCCTTCAGTCCCTACTGTGGTAGAATCCACTGTTTTGTTGCAGTCATGTGACTCCAGGCTGTCTCTGTGTATGTACAGTAAGTGAAAAAGGCAGAAAATGTGAAATAATTATTTTACATTAAAAAATACCTTTTGCAACAACTGGTCAAGATCATGATTTCATGAAAACCGACAGTTGAGAAAACTGCTTTTTATTTGCAAATTGTTGAATGATTTTCTTTTATTGTGGATCTTCTTGCATGGTCCAAGATTATTTACACTTTAGACTATTTTGAGTGTGTTACTGTGTTGTTTTTGGATGGGATAGAGTTAATTTTCTCCATAGTAGCTAGTATGGGGCTATGATTTGTGTTGAAACCAGTGTTGATAATAGAGAGATGCTTTTGTTATTGCTGAGCAGTGCTTACACAGAGTCAAGACCTTTTCTGCTAATCACACAACCCCACCAGCAAGCGGGCTGGAAATACACAAGAATCTGGAAAGCGACACAGCTGGGACAGCTGATCGCAACTGACCAAAGGGGTATTCCATACCATATGACATCATGCTCATCAATGCAAAAAGCTGTGTCAAGGATGAAGGGAGAACATGGAGTTATGGCATATGTATTCACAGGTAACTGTTATACATGAGGGAGCCCTGCTTTCCTGGATATGACTGAACACCTGCCTGCTGATGGGAAGTGATGAATGAATTCCTTGTTTTGCTTTGCTTTCTTATGCAGTTTTTGCTTTACCTATTAAACTGTCTTAATCTCAATCCACAAGTTTTCCCTCTTTTAGCCTTCTAATTCCCTTCACCATCTCACTTGGGAGTAGGGAGTGAGTGGCAGTATGATATTTAGTTGCTAGTGGGGGTTAAACCAGGACAGTTATTTTCTCTGAAGATTGATAATAAGTTTGTTCAAGAATAAGCTGATGTGTAAGGATTGTACCTCAATATTTGTCTGAATAGCAAAAATGCATGCTTCCTTTATTTTGTTAAGATTATTATATTTTAGATTAATGTGATTAGTTGTTCAACTATATATAGTAGTTTAGTCAGGAATCAAGAAATCTGTTTGTCTGAGGACACAATCTCACAATTATGAATACTCAGTAACACTAGATTTACTGTAAAATCTTAAAAAAAATATGGAGACTGAGTGGTGTTGATAGCTCCTTCCAAGGTCTGCCTTTGTTGCTGGCTATTGCCTGCAGCTGACACACCAACCATTATCTTAAGTAATCTTCTACCCTCCAGATATTTGACTCAGCTGTATCTGGTATCTCAGGATGGATCATGTCACTAATCATAATGAGTTGCAAGAGAATGTCTCCAGAAACCAGACTTCCCCAGACTTGTCTAGCAGACCAATTTATTGAACTTTTTCATGGAAATTTCTTTACTCATGTCAGTATGATAAATAGCAAGTGTAGCACTATGTGCCAATATCACACAGTGGGCTAAACTGTTCAGGAACTTAAACAGCCAGGAACCAGATTATGCAATCTAAAGCTCAAAAATAAAAAAAAAATCTGTCCAGGGACATGAAGGGCAACAAAAAAAACTTGTATAAATATGTCAGAGATGAAAGGAAGACTAGGGAATATAGGCCCTCTCCAGAAGGAAACAGAAGACCTGGTCACCCAGGATATGGAGAAGCCTAAGGCACTGAGTGACATTTTCATCTTGGTCTTCATCAGCAAGGGTTCTAACCACAATGCCCAAGTCTCAGAAGGCAAAAACAGGGACTGTGAGAATGAAGACCTCCAGGTCCTCTATAGGACCTGGTGAAATCCATCCAGAGGTCCTGAGGGAGCTGGCAGATGACGTGGCTAAGCCACTATCCATCATATTTGAGAACTCATGGCAGTCCAGTGAAATTCCCACTGACTGGAAGAGAGGAAAGGTAACCCCTGTTTTCAAAAAGTAAAAACAGGAAAACCCAGGGAACTATAGGCTGGTTGGTCTCACCTCTGTACCTGGCAAGGCCATGGAGCAGATCCTCCTGGAATCTCTACTAAGTCACATGGAAAATAAGGAGGTGACTTGTGACAACCAACATAGCTTCATCAAGGACAAGTCATGCCAGACAAATTTGGTGGCTTTTTTATGACTGGGTTACAAAGTTGGTGGATAAGAGGAGAGGAACAGATGCCATTTATCTGGTCTTATGCAAAGCCTTTGACACTGCCCTGCACAACATCCTGGTCTCTAAATTGGAGAAACACAGATTTGAAGGATCGACCACTCAGTGGATAAGGAACTCACTGGACGGCCACACTCAAAAGGTTGTGGTCAATGGCTCGATATCTAAGTGGAAACCAGTGATGAGTGGCATTCCTGAAGGGTCAGTACTGGGACCGATGCTATTTAACATGTTTGTCAGTGACATGGACAGTGGGACTGAGTGCACCCCCAGCAATGACACCAAGATCGGTGGTGCAGTGGATACGCTGGAGGGAAGAGATGCCATCCAGAGGGACCTGGACAAGCTTGAGAAGTGGGTCCACGTGAACCTCATGAATTTCAACCAGGCCAAGTGCAAGGTCCTGCACCAGGGTCATTGCAGTCCTAATCACAAATACAAGTTGGGCAGAGAATGGATTAAGAGTAACCCTGTGGAGAAGGACTTGGGGTGTCAGTTGATGAGAATCTCAACAAGAGCTGGAAATGTGCACTTACAGAAAGCAAATCACACCCTGGGCTGCATCAAAAGAAGCATGACCAGTAAGTGAAGGGAGGTGATTATACCCTTCGTCTCTGCTCTGGAGAGACCCCACCTGGAGTATTGTGTCCAGATATGGAGCCCCCAACGCAGGAAGGACATGGACAGGTCCAGAGCAGGGTCACAAAGATGAGCAAAGAGCTGGAGCACCACTCCTATGAAGAAAGGCTGAAAGAGGTGGAGTTCTTTAGTGTGGAGAAAACAAGGTGCCACACAACTGGAATACTGCATCCAGTTCTGGGGTCCCCAGTTCAAGAGGGACAGGGAACTCCTGCAGAGAATCCAACGTAGAGTAACCAAGATGATTAAGGGGCTAGAGCACCTCCCTTACGAGGAAAGGCTTAAAGACTTGGGTGTCTTTAGCCTCAAGAAGAGAAGATTGAGGGGAGACTTTATCTATGTTTACAAGTTCCTAAAGAGTGGGTTGAAGGTGGATGGAGCCAGACTCTTTTCAGTGGTTTCCAGCAAAAGGATGAGCGGGAACTGGCATAAGCTGGAACATAGGAAGTTCCACTCAAATACGAGGAAAGACTTCTTTACAGTGAGGGTGACGGAGCACTCGAACAGGCTGCCGAGAGAGGTCATGGAGTCCTCTTCTCTGGAGATTTTCAAGACCCACCTGAATGCAGTCTTGAGTGATGTGCTCTAGATGTTCCTGCTTTAGCAGGGGAGTTGTACTAGATGATCTTTAGATGACATTTACAACTCTGTCTAATCTGTGAATCCATGAATCTAGTAACAACAAAGCTGACAGTTGCCATAACTGTTGGACAGAGAAGATGTTTTTTATGTTTGTCATTCATTTATACATATTTTACTCTCTAAAATATGTAAGATGATATTTTTATATCATAAATATATATCATAATACCAGAAGCATAACCTAATACCTGACTGTCGTGGTTTTGACCGAATTGACCAACCAGAATGACAGATGGCCCCTCCTTCCCCCCCCCCCCCCACCCCCCCCTTAAGGAAAAGAGAAGAGAGGAAAGGGGAAAAGAAAAAAAAAACTCTGAACAATATGTTGTTAATTTCAGAGTTTTGTTAGTTAGAAGAGGCCCAGTCGGAAAAGTAAAATTACTGAATAGAAAATTAGTTCTGTTTTACCTCAAACCAGGACAATGACATGCTAACTGTTTCTAAAGTTTGAATTCTATGCTTTGCCTGTTTTAAATACACTTTCATACAGGTACCTGAAAAGGAGAGGAAATCGTGCTATCTTAACAACAGGTATCTGAACACAAAGAAATTCAGAAAGATATCAGCAATTTCATGGTGCCTAGATAAAAGTGGCCTGTACTAATGAGGTGTGATACTATTATGCTAGATCCACACAACCAGGAAAGCCACAAAACCAACAGAGAAATGTGGTAAGGGTCTTGATCATAAAGGACAAAAAAAGATAAAAGAAATCATACTTAAAATTCTTATTCCCACAAGGCTTCACAATTTATGCATGTTTTATATAAAATTCCTATTTCTGTTTGGTATATTAAATTACTTGAGAAACCCATCTGGAAAATAACTTAATATACAACTGAAAATGAAATTTACCTTTAGCATTTATCCTTCAGGAAAGGTCTTTAAATAAAATACTGCTTTTCATACTCAGCTGTTCTCATGGTGTAACTATAATTGTGTCCCTTCTAGCTTTTACCCTTCTTAGACTGGAATATATCTTACAATTTTGCAAAACCTGAGAAAACATCTTATGAAATGTAGTTGCTCAAAAGCACTTGATTACTAAATTATATTAAGAGCAGATGTTTCGATGCTTTTGAGTAGGAAATAGCAATTAGAACACTCTCAGTGGGGTTCAAGACACTTAACATGTCAGCAGTGTGGTTACTTCTGAACCATAATGTCTTCGTGTCAATATAGGGAAAAAACAATAATTATTTGAGTTATTTTAGCTATCATCTGCTTTAGGAAAGGCATAGTGCCTTCAAGAGTATTCATAAACATCAAAGACAAATTTGACTAGCTACCTCAGTTACATACTGAAAAGTTTACATTTGGTCAACCAAACACACTTTCTCACTAAAGGCTTCTTTCACAGCTGATACTGGACAGATAAGTGAATTATAACATGCAACTTAAAGAGAAAGGAAAAAAAAATGGGATCCTGTCCACGCCTGTCTCAAGCAATTTTAGGTGCAATCATAGTGCTCCTGATTTTGAGGCTAAGATCTCTATTCACCTTAAAAACTCGAAAGGTTATGCTGCAATTCTGTGTCATGTAGTGGTGTTTCCTGCATTTGCTTTCTAATATTTTGCCATCTCTTAGAACACCTGTTGCAGAGTGCTACAGTCATAGGTGATTTTCTTTCTCATGGAGAAAGTGTTAAAAGCAACAACAGGATTGAAGTCATGTCCTATGGTGTCATGACATGACTGCAACATGCATTTTAAGCTGGGTTTCTAGATCCAGTTACATGCATGTAGCCTGTTACAATAGGCAATGTCTTACAAAGAAAAGATATTCTGGTTTGACCCTCTTGAAACATTTCCTGTTTACTTTCATGAAATTATATGTCATCAGATTTGAGACATTCCATTGCAATGTTTCAAGTTCTGTGAAATAGGATTTGTAAAAAAAAAAAACAAAAAACACAACACTCTAAAGAATTAAAATGTTCTCTGCATTTATTTTTCTGTTTAATTTATATAAACTCCATCTTCTGTAATTTTGCAAACCACATTTTTTCATAGAAGATATTCTAGGTTTAAAATAGAAAAACAGAGAGAGAGACAAAGAGGTGGAGAAATGAATTATTTATAGGTCTGCTTCAGAATTATCTGGCTACTGCACAGTAGCTGGCAAATAAAAAGTCACATACCTTTTTGCCAAAATGCATATGCCATATGGTTGCCAAAGACAAACCATCTGCATTAGCTGTCCTTTGGGTAGGTGATATCTTGTTTCCTGAATGACCACTTTCACGGTGTCCAGAATAAAAAAAGTGTACAGAAAACAAAAAGTATGTTAAAATAAAGGAAGAGCAGCTTTCCACATCTGAAAGCTGAATGTGCTTCTTGCACATTTAGAAAAATACAAAACCAAAACCAAGCCAAAGGAAACCAAAAAACCACCACCACCACAACAACAACAACAACAAAACGACCCCTGAAGGAGACTTTTTAATAATGGTTTCCTAAATACAGATTAAAATGCTAATATTTCTTTCAGGTAGGCCTGTGAGGATTTTGAGAGCAATCACCCACTTAAGCTATTTTAATTTCTCTGCTGGAAAAGGTTCTCAGTGCCTTAACAGAGATTACAAAGCAGCTAAATATTGGGCCAGAGTTTCATAGTATCATAAAATGGTTTACGTTAGAAGGAACCTTTAAAGATCATCTAGTTCAACCCCCCTGACATGGGAAAGGACATCTTCCACTGGTGCAGGCTGCTTAAAGACCCATCCAACCTAACCTTGAACACTTTCAGTGATGGAGCATCCATGACTCTTCTGGGCAATCTGTTCCAGTGTTCTCACCTCTCTTATTATAAAAAAGTTCCTCCTTCACTTTAAGTTTAAAACCATTCCCCTTTACCCTATTACTACAGGTCTTGGTAGAGAGACTCTCTCCATCTTTCTTATCAACCCTCTTTATATATTGAAAGTCGGCAATAAGGTCTCTCCAGAGAGATGCTGTTACAATGAAAAATCCTTTTTTCATTGTACCGCTTCAAGAAATAAACCTCACAACTTAAAATCAATATCTTCGAACATTGTATTATTTTTTTTGGGTACCTATTCTGTAAAATGTTTGTAAAAAGTTTGCTATACTCTCTGATGTCAGATATTTGTATCAGATAATTTTTATTTCAATTTCATTTTACTAGACATCTTGAACCATACCTTTCCTTATGTAGTGCTTGATCAATAATGAAAACAGCAATATTGTTTCCACAGAATATGATAAAATTTTCTCTTTGCACAATATTCACTAGAATAATGTATCACAAAGAATATTGTTCTTCATAATATCTTGTTTTCCTCCTTGCTCTATAGACAGTTAACCATTTTATATCACATGTGTCTTTGTCAATATTTCTCAACTGCTGTACAAGTCTTTATCAGTTAAAAACCCTCATCTCAACTTGGAAAGTTACAATCTTTTTTTTTTTTTTTTTTTTTCCCCCAGTATGCAGTATTGGTATCCTTAATATATTTGATATTCCTTAATACTTTGGAAATAGTTCAGACTATACTTTTTTATACATCTGATTGCGATTGTCTATGTCACTTTTGGAGATATATATCCTGCTTTTTTGGCTATGACTTTAAATTATCTGAATTCTGGCCAGTATTCAAGACCCGAAGTAGGTAGTGAAAACAGGCTGCAGTATAATTTGTGTTATCACATTATGTCGGGTAGCAAGTAAACATTTTACTCTTTGCTCTGCATTTCTTAATCTGTTTTCTGTTGTTAGAAAAGGTTCTAAAAGTTGATATCTTTCCTCTGAAAAATGTGAACTTGTTAATTTTTTTTAAAAGTAAACAAGGAAAACTTCAGCCTTAGTGTATTTGTTCCAAAAACGGAAAGAAAATGAGAACATAATCTGTATGCACATGTATTTTACGATAACAGCAGGGGTGTAAATCAAACACCAAGGTACCTAGATCACAGGGGTTCTGTGTTTCAGACAGACAGGAATAAAATCCTAGACCTGAAAAGCTATGTGAGGGTGGTAAAAGACTGGGATTGTTTGCCCAGAGGGTGTCTCCATCCCTGTAAATCTTCAAAAAGCCACCTGGACATGGTCCAGGTCAACCAGCTCTACATTGCTCTGCTTGAGCAGGGGTTTGAACCAGATGATGTCTAGATACCACTTCTGTGATTCTATGAAAAGCTATGTAAGGAAATACAGTAAGAAACTAGAGGTTTTTTAGGGAAAAAAAAAAAAAAGAAAAAAAAAAAGGTTATGATACTCATGAAGAAGTATAATTGAATGGGGAAATTTTTCTTTCCGTTCACTTGTAAATTAAGCATATAGATTACTCACATTAAAAATGCTCCCATATTTCACATGGCCTTAAATCTGAGTGCAAAATTGTCTTCAACATACAGCACTGTCTCTGTAGTTATCTGTTTCAACCATTTGTTTCATATTCCTCCATAATTTCTTGTACACCGTGGTAATTTAAAACAAACCCATATGGTGCAAAGTTATCCAAACATACTGGTATCATATTTAAAACAATTTTTATGTTGGTTTTTGGGGAACCAGTTGGTTACTGGGAAATTACCCTGTCCTCCAAATAACCTAGTGATAATTATATATTTTTTAAATTATTTATAGAAGTCCCTTACATATTCCAGTATTTATTATTCCTCTGTATAGCACAGAAACCATGATTCCCTGCACTTTCCTGGGCATATTGTTCAGTGTTTTTCTACTAAACCCTCTTAACTTGAGGGTCAAGAACAGATATCCACATCATCTTTTCCTTTATGGCATTCCTAAAAATAACTGCTACTTTTTGTATCTTCAGATGAGTTGCTTGAGAACAACTGCTATTACAGCACCTGTTTATCCTGTTAATTTAAAAAGTATCTGGAGTGTTCAATCCTTTCATCTAACTTCAACACTTTTGTCTGTCCATTTGCTGTCACATACAAGTATGACTCCTGAATTGTTCTGTTTATGCTTTGTTCTCTAAATCTTCACTGTTAACCTACATAGCAGACCTGATTTTGCACAAATATAACCATAGGGTTACTTTTTGCACTCAGTAGTTCTGTTGCAGTCAATAAATACACAAATGTCTGTACTGTAACATGTCTGAACTGTTTTAGGATCAAGATACCATTACATGGTTGGTATCATCAAATACTTTGTGATAAAAAAGCTGTATTGCAGACTGCTCCACCATGTGTTATTTGTTTTGTAATGAGGCTGTCATTTGGATGGCAAATACATGCTTATATCATGGAAATTTTTACTTTGATTAGCTAAGACTCTGAAGTCATTTCAAGGCATATGTGTTTGAACTGTTTTATTTCCTTTTCTTTGAACACTTTTCAGAACATTGGACTTAATAAACTATATTTAGAAACAGCAAGAATAATTTAGAACAGAAATACTCTTTTCATGAATAAATTTCATTTGATATCATAGGTAAAATTCTCTTTATCTCAAAAGAAGATTTTTCTGAAAAGCATCAAACTCTTAAAGCAGCAAAGTCACATTTGAGCACAGTCTCAATACTAGAGTTACAGAGCAACTTCAGCACTTACTTTGTATTATTTAATCAAACAACTTCTAATAATTAATGGTAAACTTACTGAATTTACAGTTTTATAGCACAGATTTTGGCATTTTTAGAGTGAAGTTATATTGTTCACTCACTTGGCACAGTGTAGCATAGCAAAAGAAGTAATTCTTCTTTGTCCAAGAAAACTGTATTGAAAAAAGTCTGCCTTCCCTTCCTGAGTCCACATCTTTTATTTTTTCCTGAAACTTGTGTCCGATATTTCCTTAACAGCATTGAACTTCTGTTTGGTATTTAATTTTTCCTATAGGAGGAAAACAGGATATATTTTTAGGCTCTCCAGGTGTATATTGTCCCAGGATCCAGGAAAAACCAGTATGAACTGGTTTGGTGGCAAATTCTACTATTAGGTCTCTTCAAGATGGTTTCTGTAGAGTACCCTGCAAATCTTCTTTCATGTTCCAAATGAGTGTTTGTGCTTATTAATATTGAGATACCTATAGGACGATGGTGCTAGAACTCCAAGTTCTTCAATAAAGATATCCTTTTCTACAGATTTAATTGATTATATAATATAATGAACTAATTCACACAGAACAAATGAAACTGATTCATACTTGCATATAGATAAACAGTATCATAGGACTAGATATGCTAATAAAGTATACCATCAGAAAGAGAGCTTTTAAAGTTATAAAGTATAATCAATGTAAAAAAGAAAGGATAATTATAACTCTTAGGATCAGTGACTATAATGAACTGAGCAGAAAGTGATGATGGTGTGAGAGGCCTAAATATCTTTATGGAGATCTGCACACTGAACACTAAGCACATACCAACTATATACTTGTTTTGTACATTTACTCCCAAATATTTGATCTCCTCATTAAGAAATCATGATGAACTGTACATTTTATTTAACCCTCCAGTATTTACAAAACTGTTTCCACCAAAAATAATCTAGACAAATCCAATGTGAAAAATAAACAGAATGTAATACCATATTAACTGTTGCATCATCTGTCACAGAAAGTGGCACACACCCCCTCATAACTTCATAAAAAAGAACACCAAAAGGCTTCTTACCTGGCCTTTATAGTGCCTACAGCTAAAGTGAATATCAATATTTACTAGTCTTAAAAGTAAACACACACCTGTGCTCTTTCAGAATTTACCACAAAGTTATGAAGCCAATAATGAACCTCTCTGAACTATGTACCTAACAATCACATACAGATGACTTGAAACTTGGTTAATTTTGGTGTCACTGTAGATCAAAACCTTACTTTCTCATATACTCCCCCAAATAATTTATTAGATATGTTTCATAGTTTTTATTTTAGTTTCAGAGATCACCCTTTGAAGTCAGTTGCATAGAAAAAAACGCACATCCTTTTTCTTTATCACTATTAGTCTTTTTTTAGTTATCTTTAATATATCCGTGACAGAATGTACATTGTGTCCCTGAGTAGAACTTGTCTTCTGATGTGGTATTTAAACTATTTTTACTTCTCAAATTAAAAAGGAGGAAGATTTTAATTCTGACAATGGCAGGGAAGTAGGAGAGACAGTTACTCTTTCAGGCCTGGAGGGAGCTGTGTCTGAACTGCAGACAGTAAAAAAATAGGCCTTTTCATGGTCTTCTTTTAAACTGTAAAACTGTTCTTTTAAAATCTACAGCACAGCTTGTTTTCTAAGTGACACTTTGATACCATGTAGTAGCAATTGCCAGTTGATAGCAAATGTTATCAACTGGCACATTTACTTTCAGTACACTTGAATACTGAACTGGAAATCTAGACAGTTATTCATTCAAAATATAAACACCTGTATCCATTACTTGACTAACTTCTCACTCCATAGTTTAAACCAAAATTTCAACTAATTTAATGGAAGACATCCATGAAAGAAAAGGATTCCTCTTATTTTTTCTAATTGATGGAATGTCTAAAATGATGGAAAAATTTCCTAAAGCATCAGGAATACACAAGGAAAATATTGATGTGTCCACACTGGAACTAAAATCTGCTTGGAATTAAACTTTCTTGGGTAGAGACTGAAGTAATTAATATCTTCAGTGGATTTGCTGGAGATCAGAAATATGCACTTTCACTGTTAGGCTATAAACAGGAACATTGATGCTGCTTTTAGAATTGCCTAGGTTGGAAGGGGCCTTTAAGATCATCTAGTCCAACCATCAAGTTAACACTGACAAAAAAAATCACTAATCATAAACACTATGTCTACCTGTCTTTTAAATATCCCCAGGGATAATGACGCAAACACTTTGCTGGGAAGCCTGTTCCAATGCTTAATGACCCTTTCAGTGTAAAAATTATTCCTCATATCCAGTCTAAACCTCCCCTGGTGCAACTTGAGGCTATTTCCTCCTGTCCTACTTTCAGGTAGTTGTAGAGAGTGATAAGGTCTCCCCTCAGCCTCCTATTCTCCAGGCTAAACAATGCCAGTTCACTTAGCTGCTCCTTTAAGACTTGTTCTCCATACCCCTCACCAGCTTCATTGCCCTTCTCTGGGCACGCTCCAGCACCTAAATGTTTTTTTTGTAATGAGGGGCCCAAAACTGGACACAGGGGGGGCCTCACTTGTACTGAGTACGGGGTAATCATCACTTCCCTAGTCCTGCTCATTGTTCCTGATACAGGCCAGGATGCTGTTTTCCTTATTGGCCACCTGGGCACACTGCTGGCTCATATTCAGCCAGCTGTTGACCAACATCCCCAAGTCTTTTTCTTCCAGGCAGCTTTCTAGTCACTCTTCCCCAAGCTTGTAGAGCTGCCTGGGGTTGTTGTGACCCAAATGCAGGACCCAGCACTTGGCCTTGTTGAAACTCATCATATTGGCCTTAGCCCATCCATCCAGCCTGTCCAGTTCCCTCTGCAAACCCTAACTTCCAGCAGGTTGACATTCCCACCTAACTTGGTGTCATCTGCAAAATTACTGAGGGTGCACTCGATCTCCTCATGCAGACCATTGACAAAGATATTAAGGAGAAGTAGCACCCATACTGAGCCCTGTAGGACACCACTTGTGACTGGCCACTAACTGGATTTAACTCTGTTAAACACCACTCTATGGTGTTTAACACCTCCCCCTCTACTCTGCCCTGATGAGGCCCTATCTGGAGTAATGTGTATTATGGAGGTAAAATTGGCCCATGTTACATTACTTTTTCTATTGATGTCATTTCAATAATCTACCTATGCTAAAGAAAAATATACTATATCTTTTAAAGCCTACTTCTTGAAAATTCATGAGTCAAAAGAAAGTTAAAATACTGTTCTGAGTAAATTCAAAACAATGAGGTACTAAAACTTCTGCAGCAGTCAGACTAACACAGACCTGCAGTTCAGTTTTCAAGATATACCTTCATTTTAGTGAGGAATCTTAAAAGAAACAAATGTTTATTTTTATTATATTGTAATTTAAATGTGTTTTACACAGGAACTATTATCAAAATCATATGTGAACCAGAGCTCTTTTTTCAACGTAACAGTTTTTTATCAAGAGATACAGTTATCACCTTATTAATACAAGTTACGCTAAAGTTATTACTGTGCTGTCATTTTTAAATGGTAGCTCTAAAATGGAAAAAACAACAGCAACAAAAACTGTTTAAAGATTTTTTTTAAAGAAAACCTTGAATTCCTTTAGTTTCTACTTCTATTTGCAAGAATACTTTCCCCTTTTACCTCTTTCTTCCCTCACTGTATCATACCTCTTTTCTTAAGTCATAGCCTTTGACCTCATGTAAGAATAAACTCATTGTACCAAAGACACAAGCCTTTTAGCATTATTCTTTGTGGTGCATATTTTGCATTATGAAACTCTAATCATTATGGGGTGTTCAAGTTGTGTAAGAACAGACACTAGAGGAAGATGATTCACAGAAAAGATCAAAAGGTAATTATTTTTGTTTGTAATAATTTGTCATCTTTTGTAATCTTGTCTAATACTAAAGATTTTTCATCTTGTTGAATAGACAAAGACACTATGGTGAAATCCTTACTCCTAGCAAAAAAACCTGAACAGGAGAGTCACTGTCCCAAGTCATAACAACAAACAGCAGCACATTTGAGAACCTTAGGCAAAGGGGTAACTTCATCAAAAAGGACCCGATCATATCTGAGATAATGTTAATGCAGAATTTTTATTTTGGATTCAGATCCATAAATTGAGTGAAAGTGCACAGAAATAATCAAGTTTAAATCATTTGGAACAAAATACCATTTGTTTGAAAGCAATAATCAGTAAGAAATTAAACATGATACATGTCTCTCATATAGCTATAAAAAACGAAAAATAAAGAGTGATTTATTTTTAAGAAGCAGAAGAATATGCAGAAAAAGCAAATTTATTTTTATTTCAATGACTTTGTCTTTCCTCTGGCTTCCACAGTATCCCCTGCAGGGATTTAGCAGACGTTGAGAAACTACCTTCCAGGGCCTGTCACATCCCAAACATACTAAAAAAAGAAGCATTTACATTGGCCCTGATTTCCATAGGAAATAAAATCCGACTCAATATTCAACCATAAAAAAACATATGATTTGAGGAAAATAATTTTTTCTGTAAGTATTCTCCAGAGAACCTCTGCAGGCTTCAACAGCTGAGCTCTCATGAAGACTAATTCTAATTCAGCTGCATAAAATCTCACCTCACTGGCCCTGCAGCACATACAGCATAGACTTATTTTTAAAGCCCTCTGATCCATAAAAAACCTCTTGAAAATCCTCTGCCTTGACCAAAGCAACCCAGAAACTTCTGTTCAGAGTCTGGAAAGAGACTGGGAGAGCAGACTAAAACCTGAAACGTGTCACATTAGTACTAAGTACATCCTATAAAGCCAACAAAACAATGTTATCAGAGATGCAAATTTCCTGGTGGGACTGAGAGACAGCTTCAAGCAGAACAATTTCATTGGTCCAATTTCATCTGAAAATTTGGAATTTCACTTCTGGCATTCATTTAAACCCTGAGCCTGAGTTCTGTCAAATAGAATCATAAGGCTCCTGTCTGAGGACTTGACTTAAAAAATTGTAAGTCAGTGCGTCACAGTAAATTTTGAAGATGTTCTGTCTCTGAGGTGAAATTACATGGTTTTTTTTCAGAATCAGTCAGGATGAATAAGCAAGTGACAAATTTTTATCTCAGGAACTCATGCAAAAAACCACTCCTGCCTTATTAATTCAGCACTGCTCTTGTTAAGACATACATTTTTTTACAGCTCAGCTCTATACAATACCTTTCTAGGGCTGTATTTCTTTCACCAGTTGTTTTATTCAGAGTTTTGCAGGTTTTGTTGTTGTTGGGTTTGTTTGTTTTTTTTTTAATTGAGTGAAAAATGGCACCCCATATAATTAACATGCTAATTTAAAAACTCATTGTTAAAATATACACCCACAACAAAGGGAAACTGAACCTACAAATCTGATGGAATTCAGATTCTTCCACTGAAAGTGAAAGAATTCAGATTCTTCCACTGAGTGAAATGTTATTTTGGGAAATGAAAAATACTTTTCAGTACTGAAACTGTGACTTTTATAGAGAAATATTTTCCTTCTTTTAGCTTTAATGTACCACAATATTACCTCAGGGCTGAGTTGTTTTGTTCCTAGTATATATCTGCATGATAAAGATGTTTAGCAACATATTTTTCAATTAGAGTTTTTTTTAATTAGCATTTTTAACTGGAAATATCTACAAATAATGCACATACTGGAGAAGCCATTCTTGTATGTTCCCCAAACATTTGCTACATCAATGCCATAGCCTCAGCTGCTGAGACTATAAACTAGTCAGATGTTTATTTAAAAGCTGCCATCCTTACAAACTTATGCTTTAGAATTACATCCCTTGGCACCACTGAAGGGATTCTTAAATTAAGACCTAAAACTTCCTACATGTAAGTGCCTTCCAATGGCTAGAGATGACCTAATATACTTTAATCAAGTATACAGAGAGTCTACCAAATCAGTAAACCTTCACTGGATCTAATGAAAATTTAGATAACTAAGTCATAGGTAGAGAACTCCTTTATAGACATCTATATTTAGGGGTCAGAATTTGTATACCTTTTCTTTACAATGTAGAGACCATGCTGTCCAAACTGCTCATTGGGGCTGTTCTCTGAGCCATCTAACTATGTAATTGCTCTTAATTTTGTCTGGGTTGATGCATGGCTTTACCTCCATGGGAAAGAATCTGTGGACAGCCTCTGATGTAGGGAGAAGAGGAATCATACTGACAAAGTAGTTGCTTAGGTGCTTAGTTTTTCAGTCCAAACTGGAACCTAGGAGGTCCTAATTCAGTATCTCCTCAGGAGAAGCATAAATGCCAACATTTCGGCTTAAAACTGGTAAGGGACCCAAATAATTTGGATTTAAGACATCCATTTACTGTGTAGAAAAGAGGATTTTCTTTTGTAGGTTCCTGAGGTTTTACATTTGGGGTTATGTTTGTTTTGGGGTTTTGTTTATTTTTATTCCCCTCTCAGCACTAACATAGAAGATTAACAAGCCGATCATTTGTGATTATTTCTGGTGACATATAGTCCTGGATGACTGAACCAGAAAGCTTAGGAAACAGAGGCAAAATATATTTTCTGCACTGGTATTTTATAAATGCAAACAGATTATTAACATTTTATTTTTGCCTTTCATTGATGCTAAATGAACAAAACACATACATTTATTTGTATCTAAAATAATTCAGACAAGGCATTCAAAATTTTAAGCAGATGTCCATGTTGCAAAAATAATGTGTGTAATAAAATATGGTTACATACTAAGTGTATACAGTTCATTTGCTTTCCATACGTCTCCTTGCTAGAATGAAGAACCGACTTTTTTCCTCTGCCATGTGCCCAGAGAGGTGACAGGCATAGCCATATGGACTGTGAGTTTGCTTTGCAATCCATGTGCAGAGCACTTTTTTCCCTATCTCCATACTCTCACACGAACACCACGTAAAAACAAGCAAATGGTAAACCCCAAGTTTTCCAGATGACAGCGTATTTATTCTGTTCTGTAAATAGGAAGCTCTAAACTGTATATTGGAAGCAAACAAAAATAACAGACAACTGTCTTTTCCTCTCAACATTTTCAATTTGAGCCTGTGAACCAAAAAATTAATTGCACATAAAAGACTTTTTTTAGAAAGAATAATTTTGTAATTTTCAGACTATTTTTTTCTGGGCCTTTGTAGATCTGTGAAATTCTGCTTAGCTGACAAGAAAGTAAGGTTTCTGTGGATACTCCTAAATTAATTTTGTGGAATACCAGATCTCTACTACAATCTTTTAGGGAAAATAAATATATTGGAAAAATATACAATTATGCAGCTAGTGATATTCATTGCTCTTTTATGATTTTTTTTAAAGATCAAAGTAATTTTTTTCCAGAATACTTAGCACTTTGAGTGCATATTATCACACTTGACCCTCACAACCAAGTTTCAGCTTGGTATAATTAACTGAAATAATTCAAGAGTGCATTTTATTCATATCGATTAATCTCATAGGGCTCTGATAATTGTTTATAAATAGGTATTAATGGAATTGACTAACTGAATAAAAACATTGCAGCAGAACTATATGCTTGCTTCAGACTAATCAAGATCACTTTGAAAATAATTTCACTGAATTTCACTGAATTTTTTTGGAGTTGGAAGGCACCATAGAGATCATCTAGTCCAACTCCCCTGCTGAAGCAGGACCACCCAGAGCATGTCAGAGCATGTCTCTCAGGACTGCATCCAGTCGGGTCTTGAAAATCTCCAAAGAAGGGGACTCCACAACCTTCCTGGGCAGCCTGTTCCAGGGCTCTGTCATCCTCACCATGAAAAAGTTTTTCCTGATATTCAACTTGTGCCCATTGCCCCTTGTCTTCTCACTGGCAACCACATGCATCACATGTTTTTGTTATAGCTCTCACCTTTCCTTTTAAAGTTAATGTTTCAAAAGAGAAGAAACACAATACCTTGCTACTGTGTTTTTTGTTGGTTTTGTTGTTTGTTGTGGTTTTTTGTTTGTGTTTTTTTTAAAAAAAAACCCCACATTTAGGTAACCTAGAGATAGGCTTGGATGTTAAATCAGCATGACACCTTATAAGTCGGGTATTAAACCTTTAGCGTTTAAATTATTTCTCTATGTGAGTGAAGCTGTTTTAGATCCTCTGAAAATCTTGAGATGTGTTGGTATTTTGTATACTTTTGAAGAGGGGGTTTCAGGTGTGAAGTTTGGGGTTGGGTCTGTTCCTTCAAGAATAGCCACTAGGAGACGCTATCGCTGCATCTATGGCAGTAAATTAAAAGGGCAGAGCAGGTGTCTGAGCCCGGAGCTCACCCCTCTGTGTGCAGGTCACCCCCAGAGCAGCCCCACCATGGCTTTGGCCAGGCAGCAGCCCTCTCCTCTCCCAGTTCACAGGCATCGTGAGGGGTGGTGGGTGGGCCATCCCAGTGGGCGTTTGGATGTGCTCACCGTAGTGTGGAGAGTTTGATAGTAGTGATGTGGGCTCTTCCATTTCCCTTGGTCTTGGTGCTAGAGAACAGTCCCAGGGCTTGTTTATGAAGAGAAGGGAGATATTACCCTTATGGATATACGGTGCACAGTTAACAGGCAAGTCTGTGTGCGTGCATGCTCCCTGCTACTAAATACATCTAGTGAAGTGGAGTAGTATGCACAAACATTATTAGGTTTGAAAATACAGAAGTCTGGGTAATTGCTTACTGTCGTGATTTAATTAGTGAAATAGTTGTGAGTGCTTCACAATTTTATGTACACTTAACATAAATGGTGTTTGTGGAACATGAAATGACACATTTTTTGGGGGGGAAAAGCATGTATATATTGGCTTACATATACAAAGGCTAAAGGGAAATAGTGCTTAAATTAAAAATGGCTGAAGTATTCAAAAGTCTTGCCTTACTGTAGCTTTCCGTGAGATAATCACATATGTACACCCTCCTCCATGAACATACGTGCAGATCTATATGTACAGGTGCACTAAGGATCAGCATACAAAGCGGTACTGTATTTCTATACTAGCAAATTATTGCATTTCATTTTTTTTCTTTGTCTTCGTCTTTCCCCTTGATCTCCAGGCTCTCCCAACCAAGATCGCTAATAACTGTAAATTTGTGAGCAGTGTTTAAAGAGTCAGAGTTTTTCAGTCAAAAAAAGGCTGTCACCAGAACTCTGTCTTGTGTCACCTGTGTAGTGGTGGCTTGGCATGTGGGTTCCTTCTCAATGTATGTGACAGTGGGAGCACTGGGGCTGGGTATGCAGAGGAAAACAGAGCCCACACTGACCCTATAAAAGTGTGCTTTTATATATTGAATCCTGCTTCTGTATTCATTCCAAAGCCTCTCAGTGTACTATCAGCTTTAATGAGTACAGTACATGTCTCAGTGCTTGGGAAAGACAACAGAGTAGGTTCAATGATCATCATATATTCTAACTTTCATCTAGAACATATCTGTGTAAGCATTTCCAAATTGGGGATCCTTACAAGGAAGAACAAAAAAGAACCAAGACATAAAGGGATTAAGGAACACTCCTGCTAATTACAAGCACCTTTAGAACAGCATGAAATTCACAAAACCACAGTATTTCAGGTTCACTGATATGTCTGAGAAATCAAATTCATTGAAGTGTTTTAAAGAAAAGAAGGTGCAAGAGGGAATTGAAATTTGAAAACGTTTAATTTTTACTTTTCAAAATAAATGCTTAGTTTTAGCCAAAAGTTTTTCATTTCAAACCTGTTTTTCAATTGAAAAGGTCAATGAAGAGAGGAAGACTAAAATCAAATGGCTGGGGCTCCAATGCGAAGGAAAACACTGTGTACTAAGGAAGCATTTTCAGTTGAATAAAACAAAATTTTTCTCTTTTGGGGTTTTTCTTTTTAAGTTTTGCTGACAAACTTGAAAGATGTCTTATTTAGCGTGATCACAACCGACCTATTTGTCGACTTTTAAAAAATATAAACACCCAAGTCAAAAATCAGTAGTATTTCCAGCTTGCTTTCTGCTCTATAGCATTTTCTTATTGTTTTCTTAACACAAGTTACACTATGGCCTATTCCTGTAAGTATTTAAATCTATACAGAATCAGAATCATAGAATACTTTGTGTTGGAAAGGACTTATTAAAGGCCATCTACCACCTCTCTGGCCAACCTGTTCGTATTTCACCACAATCAGCATAAAACCTCTCTTCCTTCTATCAAATCTCCCCTCCTTTAGTTTAAAAAAGGAGGACAACTTCCCGTTGTCCTACTGCTGCAGTCTCTGCTAAAAACTCCATCCACATCTTTCTTACAAGCCCTGTTTAAGACTGAAAAGCTGCAAGAAAGCCTGGAGCCTTCTCTTCTCCAGGCTGAGCAACCCCAACTGTCCCAGCCTGTCCTCATAGCAAAGGGTTTCCATCCCCCCATCATTTTTGTGGACCCAACATGTCCATGTCTTTTGTGTACCGGGCACCCCAGAACTGCAAACAGGACTCCAACTGGGGCCTCTTGAGAGCAGAGGGGCAGAATTACTTCCCTTGACCTGCTGGCCACACTGCTTTTGATGCAGTTTGCCTTCTGGGCTGTGAGAACACATTGCTGGCTCATGTCCAGATTTCCATCCACCATGTCCTTCTCCACATGTCCTGCTCTCAATCCCTTCATCCCCCAGCCTGTATTGATGCCAGCAATTGCCCCAACCTAGGTGCAGGGCCCTGCACTTGGCCTTGTCGAGCCTCATGACGTTCACACAGGCCCACTTCTTAAGCTTGCCCAGGTCCCATCCCGTTCTTCAGGCATCAACCACACTCTCAGCTTGATGTTGCCTACAAACTTGCTGATGCACTCGATCCCACTGTCTAGGTCACTGATGAAGATATTAAACTTTACTGGTCTCAATACAGACGCCTGAGGCACACCACTTGTCACTGGTGTCCTTCTGGACATTGAGCCATTGACCACGACTCTCTGGATGTGACCATGCAGCCAATTCCTCCTCCACTGAACAGTCCACTCATCAAATCTCTATCTCTTCAGTTTAGAGAGAAGGATGTTGTGGGGGATTCTGTCAAGGGCTTTAGAGAAGTCCAGATCGATGACATCCATAGCTCTTCCCTCATCCACTGATGGAGTCAGTCCATCATAGAAGGCTACTAGCTTGGTAGGTAGGACTTTCCCTTGGTGAAGCCCTGCTGGCTGTCTCAAATCACCTCCCTGTCCTCCATGTGCCTTAGCATAGCTTCAAGGAGGATCTGTCCCATGGTCTTCCCAGACACAGAGGTGAGGCTGACAGGTCTGTAGTTCCCAGGGTCCTCCTTTCTACCTTTTTTAAAAATGGGTGCAATGTTTCCCTTTTCCCAGTCACGGGTGACTTCACCTGATTGCCATGACTTTTCAAATATTATTGAGAGTGGCTTGGTAACTATAGCAGCCAATTGCTTCAGGGCTCTGGGATGCATCTTATTGTTAGATGCATCTAGACTTCTTCATGTTCAGGTTCTTCAGGTGGTCACAAACCTGATCTTCCCCCAGTCCCTGCCCTGTGGTCCATCCACTGAAGGGCTGCGATGCCAGTGAAGACTTAGGCAAAAGAGTTGTTGTGTACCTCAGCCTTCTCCTCGCCCGTTGTTACCAGTTTGTCAGTCGGGTTCATCAGGGGGTATATGCTTTCTTTGACCTTCCTTTTCTGGATGACATACCTGTAGAAGCCCTTCCTATTATTCTTTGTGTCCCTTGCCAAGTTTGGCTCCAGCTGCGCTTTGGCCTTCCTGATCCCATCCCTACACAACCGGGCAGCCTCTCTATGCTTTTCCCAGGATACCTGTCCCTGCTTCCACTGCCTGGGTATTTCTTTCTTGCCCTTGAGTTTGACCAGCGGGTCTCAACTCAGCCATGCCCATGTCTTACCTTCTTTTCTTGATTTCTTACACCTGGGGATGGAGAACTTTCTTGCACTCTGTGGAAAGCATCCTTAAAGATCTGCCAGCTCTGCTCTGCTCCATTGTCCCTGAGGGCAGTTTCCCAGGGGCCCTTACTGACTAACTCCTTGAGGAGCGGGAAGTTTGATTTCCTAAAATTCAGGGTCCTGATATTACTCTTTGCCAGATCCGTATACTTGTCCCTCAGGACTGCCAACTCCATCAGTGTGTGACCACTGCTGCCCAGGCTGCCTCCAACTTTGATGTCACAGTGCAGTTAGCTCACTTGTGCTGGCGACCAACAGGTCTGGTATCGCGTCCCCTCTATAGGGCTGTCTGTTCCCTGGCTTAAGAAGTTCTCCTCAGTGCATTCCAAGAGTCTCCTGGATTGTGTACAGCTCACCATGCTACTTTTCCAGCAGATGTCAGGGCGGCTGAAGTGCCCCGGCAGAACAAGAGCCTGTGAGGGTAATGCCTCTGGACTAAGAAGACTTGGTCAACGGGCTCCCGTTGATCGGGCAAACAGTAGAAGACACCACCCGCAAGGTTCCCTTTGTTGCCTTGGTCTCTAATTCTTACCCATAAGCTTCCAACCAGCTCTGCTTCAGAGACAGCCCTTCAGACCCCATCCATTTCTTGATGCAGAGGGCAACCTCTCTGCCCCTCGTTCCTCACCTGTCCTGTCGAAACAGCCTGTAGCTATCGATAGCCACACTCCAGTCATGGGATTTGTCCCACCA
>BJBW01005541.1:0-88372 GCA_004320125.1 Scolopax mira
GTGAGGGTGGTGAGGCACTGGAAGAGGTTGCCCAGGGAAGTCGTGGATGTCCCATCCCTGGAGGTGTTCAAGGCCAGGCTGGATGGGGCTTTGAGCAACCTGCTCTAGTGGGAGGTGTCCCTGCCCATGGCAGGGGGGTTGGAACTTGTTGATCTTTAAGGTCCCTTCCAACTCAAATGATTCTATTATTCTGTGATTCTATATTCCTCCTGCAACACAAGCACAGAGACAATTTTTGTTTGAAGTGTTTAAAGAAACACAGAAAAATGATGAATCATACTAAGAAAGTGAATGCACTCTCTGCTCATCACAAGAACAACCACATTGCTGGAAATCTCTCCTGAAGTCAGCCCAAAAAGAGTTCACAGAATCCAAAGTTGATTTGAATCTCCACTTATCAGTAATGCATTTAATCAACAGGTAGTCCCTAGGTATAACAAAAGCTTTACTGGCTTCGGTCCAGATAAAGATCTAGGTATGAGGCAAGAAGTAACCAAAGGTTATGGACAAAGCTAGAAGTGTGCACACTGTAACTTATGTTGGTCAGCAAGACAGGCAGCACCTACACAAAGTAGGCACCAATGACTTTTACAGAAGTGACAAAGAAAGCAAGCATAAAGGATGATGAGAATGAAAATAATGAAGCAGTTTATATCTCTCAAGCAAGGGAGGAACAATGTACTTGTCTGGAAGATGGAAGCAGTGGGTGGATGGCTGGCATCTGCAGCTGACTCGGGGCAGAAACAGCCACTCAACACCAAGAAGCAATTTGGAGTCTGTTTCACCACCACCACCATTCTTCCTTAATAGAGATACCCTATTGTCGAGAGAGTCCTGCCAATGTTTTGAAGATGGATATTACATTAAATATACCTGTATTTTTACTTGCTTTCATTAACAGTGTGGTTTGTTTTTTTTATTTCACAATAAAAAACTACGCTGAGCTAATAAATAGCTCATATCTCTGTTCAAGTGCAAACAAATCTCTCACAAGCTGAAACTTGTGGCTGAAACTGGGCAGCTCTGCAGTAAGTGGTTTTGCAGGAATCTTGAGGAGAGCTGTTTGCTAAACATAGCCAGTTTAGATACCAGCCTGTTTTTCCCTTTAAGGAAAACTGGCATCTGGAAGAGTTCTATTTTAAGGAAGGTAGCCTAAGGCAATTAATTTTCTTAAAAGAAGCACAATCTAACACATGAAGTAGCTCGGTTTCAATGCAAAATTAGATCTCAAATGTCACAATTGAGCTGTTCAGGCATAAAAAGAAATGTACTCAAGTTGGAGAACTCCTTTGTCTAGAGAGGCCCTTGACCTTGCCAAGACCCTTGAAATCTGCTAAGCTGAGAAATAATAAATCTTTTTAAGCCTTCTCCCTCTTGGTTGAGCCTCAATATCACATGGTCATCAATGAGGTTTCTAAGCCCTGGTACAGGTTTTTCTTTACCAACTGACATAATATGAGGTGTGATTTCTAGAAAAATACCTGTGACTTCACCTTTAGAGAAGCTCTTCTGAAATCTGACTGATAAACTTGCAGCTATTATGACCAAACTTTTACTATGAAATGAAGATAGAAATTATTTTCTCAATAGATCTTTAATATTACCAAATTCAGCACAGATTTCCTTTCTAATGATGATAAACTAATCTCCATCTTTCAGAAAGACCAGACCTTTAGTTGAGATCAAGAATTTACACAAACCTGACCACTTTCTCCACCTGGGAGTTGAGTGCAATGTGTGAAAAGTGACGGCTAGTAAGTAAATTCTGAGGGTAAAATCACTCAATTCTCACTGGCCTGAAGCACTGAATGTACTTCTTAATGTTTTTTGCCTTAGCAAGACTCCTTGGGTCTCAAAATCATCTCCACATAATCTGAAAAGACAGACTCTAGCAAGTCAAACCAGCCTCATTTTAAGTCTACCGCAGCATGTTTTCTCAGTGGAATCCTGCTAAAATCAGGACCATGTACAATTAGTTTCCTCCTTGCAATTTAGGTTATTGCATTAAAAAGTAAATGCATATATAGTGCAGCCCAGAAGTTAATACCTCCTGCACTGAAAACCTGCAGCCATTTGGCTTCTATTCTTCTTGGTCTGCTGTGATGGCATTTTATCAGCCTTCACTACCTCATTAACTGTCTGATGTGAAATCTAGCATATGATTTATAAGCTGTAAAATATAATTTTGTGCTCAAGAAATAAACACAAGTTAACAAGATATCTCATTTTAGCAGGTATTTGGTCTACTTAGGTGATTGTAATACATAACCCAAATAAGGAAAAAGTGCTCCCTTAAGGCAATTCTCACCATGTCTTCCTGAATGCTTCCTCTTCAGGCTATTTGTAACCTCGTTCTAAGATGTCATTCGGCTATGTGGAACAACCTCCCCAGGGACATGGTGGGAGGAGTCCCAATCACTGGAAGTTTTCAAGCAGCAACTGGACAGAGTGCTAGATAATCTTAGTTAGACTCTCTTTCCCATGAAACGTTGGACCAGCTGATCTTTCGAGGTCCCTTCCCGTCTGGGCTGTTCTAGAATTCTGCCTCACATCCAGTGATTTCAGGAATCTGAAGAGTGTGAAGTTTTTCAAGTTTAATTCACCACATCCTCTCTATACTTTTTAGTAGAACTTGGTACACACAATAGATTCCACATAAGGTGTAAGTACAGAAGTGGAAAAGTGCCACTAAAGTTCTTCAGCTAAGTACACGTGAACTACAGTAATTTTTCACCGCTTGAGCACTCTGGAACTCAAATAACAAAATAATTTTTCTGTTTTGTGAGTTACTCACATTGGAGGTTCCAGACGAAGATTTATAGTTCTACACACTGTATAACTGCAATTTTCCAAATAGGAGCCTGCAAGATAAGACCTGCTGTTTTCGCTACTCCCACTGTGGACTCCAGCTCTTAGAGAGTGCAGGAGACCTTGTAAAGAACTGTGATTTACAGACGTGTGGTCTTTTAAGGAGAGCAGAAGACGAGATATACAGAAGGAGCTGAGGCATGAAGAAAAAGCAATATAAATGCAGGGCAATTTACAAAAGGACTTGGCTACAAACAGAGGTGGTGCTTTCCTTGCTTAAGTGTTTTCAAATCCCAGTGGTGCTTCTATGGCCCTAAATGGGTTTGAGTACCTTTTGCAAATACAGCCCAACTTTCACAAAAGATTGAAAATGTATAGCCCTCGTGGTTATCTGAAAAATGCTTTTGGCATTATCTGACAGAAGTAGTCAGAATCCCTTTATCTAGCAAACTACATGATGTAAAAACCCAGCATATATCATACAGAACACCTGCATGGAGGTGTCACAGACCATGTCCTTAGGTTTGTGGCCACCTCTCTGTTGTCTGCTCACCTGCTCTTACGCAACCTGCAATTCTGCTTTAGCTGTGGAGCTGCCCAATACAGGGCATTTTGTACTGCCAAAGAGCTGTTTCTTGCTCACATCCAGGATTATATATATATGTGATAAAGAAATATTGCACGTTATGGAACATTTTTTCTCATTATTTCAGACAGTTGTCTACAGATAGTTGAAAAGAAATAGATAAATAAGATACAGCTATAAAAATAGATAAAATAAATGCACCAATCAGGGTAATGCCAGGAAAGAATCAAGCTATCACTATGCCTTTTCTTTCTTTTTAACAAACAAACAAACAAACAAAAAAACCAAACCCCACAAAACCCCAAAGCAAAGCAAGCAACCCCTCAAACTTAGTATTTTTGAATGCATGACTTTGGACGCTGCTCTTTAAAATTCATTTACCATGCCCATTTCACGTTTTAGTCTTCCCTGATTCAAAACTGTATGAAAAGTCCTGTAGCTCTGTGAGTAATTACTACTTGTGCTAGCTCTCCTAGTCAATTGATTTTTTTTTTGTTTTCTTATGTAAGCAATGACTGCTTTCCTGTTTCCTTCCCTCTTGTTTCTCCTTTCTGTTCTTCCTCCTGAATGCCCTTGATCATGCCACCAGGTCTGCTATTTTTCTTTTAAATTGCTGCCAGAAAGACCCCATATGAAACATTGCCTTAAAGGTTTCCTGTCAATGTATAAGCTGCTATGCTTCAGGTACTGCAGAGAGAAGCATCAAAAATATTAGGAAAAAATAATCAATAAAATCATGTCTTTATAGGTGGGACATCATGAGCTTGATATGGATAAGTCACAGCATGGCAGACCTTTCAATCAAAAGAATGTGAGAAGAATGGCCTCTGAAAAGGTGACAAGCAATGACTTGCAAGATCCTAACTAACAAGAAATGAATGCACAGAGTAAGGGTTAGGATTTGAAGAATCCCTGAAGATAAAGACATGTCACATACAGTTAAGTGAATGTAGCATGGTCACATTTAGAAAAAACTTCTTGTTTTTAGAGATATTTCTGGCTCCAGCATTACTCCCAAGAGGGAGTTTCTTTCAACATGGAATCACCTTTATCTGAGTCCACACTTGGCTAAGTTTTCAGATTTCTAAATTCTGATTCTTGATGTCTTTGTGCTTATACCACTGAATACACTTTATAACCACCTTGAAATGTGAATGTAACATTCAAGTCATATTCTCCGTTGCCTTACACTCTTTTTGCACAGATGTGTAAAGTGCATAATGTGCAGTTTCTTTTTGTGTGTGCACACAGTGTATAAAAATGGTAGTATCCTTCATGTTTAAGAGAGAAGGTAGGAAGAGAGGAAAACCAGGGTAGGATCTTCTATTCACATTCATAACGTATTGGGCTTGTTTACATTTAAAAGACTGTAGTAAATCCTCTCCCTCTCACATCCTCCGTGTTTGTGAAGGAGAAAGACAGCTACGAACTTGTCTACCCAGGTGGGTTATCTTTGCAGGCAGTGCAGATGCAGTAGCTAATGTGAATTAGACAATAAGCTACAGCCATTTCCAATAAGCCAGCTGGCTCTCACCCTTCCACAGGGCTTTCCTTTTCACTGTTTGCAGCAAATTATGGGGGCAAATATCCCACAGGGCTCTGCCCCACTGCAGGGTCTTATATTGAGGGGGTGAGACAACTGGATGCACTTGAAGTTCAAGTGACCAGAATCTAATAAAGTATGCAAGGTCCAGGATTCATATCCTGAAAACAAGAGTTTATGTGACAGGTGCACATAAAATCAGGTTTTTTTAAAGAAAGCTTTTTCTTAAAATCTTAGAAAATATTACATGAGCGTGCACCAACATCATAAACACAGCAGCATCTAGGCAGATGGACCATGCCTCACAGTGATTGACTAGGTTCAGCGACCTGCTGTCTCCTAACCCACATGCACACACATGATTCCTTGTAGGGCACACAAGGTTCTGTAAGCAACTGTGTCCTAACACATGTGCAAGATTCCTTGTAGGGCAGGTGCCCAGGCAGGGCTGTGTGCCATACTCACGATGCCTATCCAAGGCAGCCAAACATAAGGATACTGTATGTCTCAGAAACTCCCCAAGACACAAACTGTGTGAGCTGGGGAGAAGACTCTGGGGAGCTACAGCTCATGCCTGCCCTGTCTGTGCCTCTGCCCGCACAGGCTGCTGCTGGCACTGTTTGAGATAAAATACAGGGCTGGACAGACCTCTGGTCTGAACTGGCACAGCCGTTCTCATGTCCTAATGCCATGTTGATGGCCTCATATGTTCCATGCTCACTAATCCATTTTGACAAGAACTTCTTCTGACACTTCAAACTTCAAAACAGACATTTTTTTGAAAGATGTTTTTCTGCCAGGGAAATAGCCTTCCTCTTCCCAGCTCTGGCTGTTTTTAGCACTGCAATTGTTGGAAAAGAAACTGCATTTTAAAACTTTATTTCCATCCATTGTCCAATGACCCAGTTTGATGATGTGGACAGCAAATTAAAAACCAAAAACAAGTAGAAAAAGGCAGAAACAGAGGTTTGGATGTGTAGCCCTAACCAATGCACATTTCTGAAAGTTCCACGGGAGAGTTTATAGGGGCACTGCCATGGTAAGGCAAACCATAGGTGTCAGTAATGCTGCATCTGCAGCTGGGCAAATCAAGATTAACTCAGCCTTCCCAGTCCTGAATTCCAAACAGCGCGCACACACACACACACACACACACTCACACACACAACACGGGCATGGGCACACACCACCCCCAAAGCAAAGAAGTACAGTGCTGAAGCTGGAATGACAGTCACAGACTCGTGCACCACAAGCATGCTGCCACTGCAAAGGCCAGATGCTCCCGTGCCACACGGCAACTAAAGAATATTTTTGAACTCAATTCATAGAGATTAACAAAGCTACTAAATCATCAGCCCGAGAAAAAAAATGTTGACTCAGTTTTTTTCATTCAGAAGGGACAGCGTTATTTCTACTGCTTTTGCTTGTTACCCACAGCCTAGAGGTAGCACCTCAGTACCTTTCAGGTTAGGATGTTGCCAGCTCCTCCTCACCTTAACTCTGGTTGAAAAACTACCCAAACAGCAAGGTAAAACAAGATGTAGTTGTTCTATTCATTGGAAAGATGTCTTCCTTATTTTCATAAAAAATAACTGTATGAAGGTTGGGACATACACAGAAGCGTGTTTAGGTTGATCAGACTCCCAACCCCCTAATATTGTTCATTGATTATAAAAAATACATGAACATACTCTGGCCAGCTTATGAATTAAAAACTGATAGAATATATGAGAAAAAATGCAGTTTTGGAAGAAGAGAGAAAAATGTTTAAATATAGACTAATTTTAAAGGAAAGATTAATTTTAAATTTCGCTGATATTTTTAGAAAAAAAAATTAGCTACAATTTAAGTCTAATACCTCCAGGTAGTATCTGCAGTTGTGCTATTTATTTTCTCATTTTCTCTCTCTTCCCCATTTCTTTTGTAAAAAACTCCCATGAATAAGAACAGAAAATTATTGAATGCACAGGGTATATTATAAAACATATATGCAAAGTGAGCATATTCTGAATAAAAGATAAGCTTCCCCTTCACTACCTTTGATTACAAGTGACCTTCATTGTTAGTTGAACTTGTAACACTAGAAGATTGAAAAAACCATGAGACTCTGGGACTGCTAATTTATACATCTAGTTATAGGTCTCACTTTGATTTAGAAAAGTTTAAGAAATCACTACATGTAGGAAAATATTTTAGCCAGAAATAAAGTTTTGAAGCCAACATATTTCTCCAAAACAGGGACAGATGAAAGTAAAAATAATCAGGACAGGTCTTGTTTTAGTTTGTTTTTTTAATTTCATCTAGAATAAGACAATTTTTATAGAAAAGCTTATGAAATACACAGATTCTCTAAAAACCTTGAATTACTTTTTTTAATTCACTGTCACTTGAAACAAATTAACTTATCTTCTGTACTTCAGTAGAAAATCTTGCTTTATGTCCTCCAGACTTCTTAATGGGTTATTTTATAAACATCAAGAAATAAAGTCTAAGCTAAAGCAAGATCAAAAATTAACTTTCACCAATAGAAAGTTGCATTGCAATGCAAATGGGAATAAAGACTTTAAAATCTGAGTAAAATCACAAATCAACATACTAGTATTTATCATTAACAAGGCAATAACCTCCAACAAAACATTTCAGTATTTTCAAGCTAGTTTCCAGATGCTTTTTATTAACAGGCAATAAAGTGAGTGTGCAAAGAAAATATTTTCAGAAAAGTTTTAAAACACAGTAACTTATTTAGCCTCTTCTTGTAGTTCTGAGCAGCTGAACACTCTGATACTACATTTTCATAAAGAATAACTTTTTTGATGGTCCAAGAACAATTCAAATGATGAAAATGAGGAGCATTTCCTGCAACTGCTGGTGTTTCATTTTCCAATAAAAAATAAAAACCCACTCATACAACTGCTTTTTCTAAGATGTATGATTTATGCACACACAAACACAGTTCCAACAGGCTCAAGGTGGCTAACTGTACACAGATCTGTTTGGATGCTGACAACTTAACTATTCATACAGCTTAGAAAAATTATTCTGTTTGATATTAAGCCAATTCACTTGAAGGTTGTACCTCTTGGACTCACATTTCAGAACACTAATTTCAATAATAAATTCATTTTAATGTAACCTTGAAATGAATGTCTGTTGAATAACATTATAAATCAAGAGATGGCTCTTTGCTACTTAGTGTGTTATGAAATAAGTCTTTTGGAGGCTGTTTGACACAGAAGTTAATGAAATAGACCCTCAGCTACTATACATTGTCACAGATATATTGAGGAAAAGAGTACAGGGAACACAGGGTCATTATTTCTCCACACCTCCACTTTGAACTTCATTTTTGCACTACGATCTCCACCTATGAACCTTTTTGGGGTGCTTGGGTGCAGCTCATAAGGAATCTCCTAACATGGATGGCACTCGCAGGTAAACCGCGTACATCAATATATTAAATAAGTTTATACATACAATCATAGATTTCAATGATCATTAATTAAAGTTTTGGGAGAGTGTGATAAAATGGCCATCAGGGTAAATTTAAGGGATTTGAAATCTGACCTAAACTGAGAAAATTACACAGTTATAAGGTCATTCATGTTAAAAAGAGGGATTTTCTTTCCTGTCAAAAGACTGTTAAAAGCTCATGCTGTCATGCAGAATGGGTAGAGAAAAAGTGTGCTACTTCACAGATGTCATTTCACTTACAGGTGGAATAGCTTTGGCTGGCTAGCTGAAAATGAAATTCTTAGACCAAATCATCTTTGATAAGAAACTGCCCCTGACATTTTTCAGGTACAAAATGGATACAGGATAAATCTCATGGTCCTACCCAATGCATTACAAAGATCCCTTTTCTGTAATCTCAAAATTGAAATTTAGTGACCAATAGCTAAAGCAAACTTTTCCTGACCTCAAGAACCCATTCCTGGATAGGAGATTAAAAAGGACTTGCTTTTGTGCTGAGGGCATTTGGTTACTTCTCCTGCACACATAAAAGCTACTGATTCCTTCCAAGGAAAGAAAAGGAGTGTACAGAATTTTTTTTTGCTAAAAGTCATGCTCTGAAGACTCAGCTCACCAAATGCTAGCCGTATCCCCCCTCAATATATTTAAATCAATATTTAAAATGCCAAAATACAGGACAAAGGCCAAAAATCTTCCCCTGATGACACTTAGATCAGCAAAGCATTACAAACTCCTACCTTCTCCCTCTCATAAGAAACAGGGTAGTATCAGTATCAGTGTAGCCTCAGACAGAGACACTGTTGACACAGAGAAAGCAGGCAGAGTGGGCAAGGAAATAACCTTGAATCATACAACAGAAATTAAGAGAAAAAAAAAATCAAATTCTTTTTTGCCTATATAATTTCCGGTCATGTTTCATTCTGAACTAAAGGACTGAGAATAAAGATGAGAAGGTCAGTGGATTATGCTGTCACTGGCATTTGAAACAGCAGCAGAAACATGAAAATTCATCCCTGATTGCTAACAAGAAACTATGACATCTCAAGAAAATTGATGTTGTAGAGGTAGAGTCCAGGAAATTCTAGCTTGGGGTTTGTGGCATTTTTTAATCCCTGTATTACTTTCCAAATTTACTAAAAGTTTCAGCAATAGCATGAAGGTCAGTATTGAGAGGATATATAGGGCCTACATCAACCATTACATATCTGCTGCCTTAACTGCTGCAATTTAAAAGAAGACCACACTCAAGAGGAAGCCCATTAGATGTTTTCTATGCTTCTCTGCATAATTGCAAGGAAAATACACAGATGATAATCCAGTGAAGAAGTTTCTCTATGAAAATGATCCTGAACCAGCATTGTCTAGCTAACTATTAGGACCGTGCTGAGGAATAGCTTTATAAACAGCACACAGATAGGATCTTCTGAATTATAATGTCATATGTGACTTTCTCTAAAAAAGGGAATGAGTCCACTGGAACAGAGATGTGCACCGTGTTTTAACTTATTTATTAAAGAGGGAGAATTAACTCTTTTTTATAAATCATAATTATTAAGGCAACTCTAATGAAAGGTGGGGGGTGTGTGTTAAAATCATTTTTAGTGATTAAAATTCAGCTGCATGCAGAAGATAGTTTTCCACAGTAAACAGAGATTGAAACTTTGAAAGTAATTTGAAAGACATTGAAAATAATATACTTTTATATAATTTTGAATATAGTTAGAATGATGCTATTGCAGCTGAAACCTCTGTTTTCGTAGTGTTCATGGCATGTAGAATTAAGAGGACTATGCAGGTAGTAGACTGCAGACAATACGGTCTTTGCTGTACATTCATAAAATATCTAAAGTTAATTGATCTACACATAATATTCCGGAGCAAATTTAGAGATCCCTGAGTTGTGACTCTAAAAACATGAAGAAAATCAGATTGCCTCTGTGTCTACAGAATAATTGTTTCAGCTTTATGGCACCGTCAGAAGTGAATCATGTTTCACTGTCTTCTTGCACTGAGGATGACTGCCCTGGGAGGTATAAGACAGACTGTTCTGTTGACGTAAATGGAGGAAGCAATGAGCCTAGGCTTAGTAAGAACTTTACTGTATCAGCTAGGAAGGAACACAGTTACATGATATATAAAGTCAAACGTGGAAAAGGTTCTTGCTGTTACTAGTCTGATGTGTGTATTTTGTGTAGAAATGACACTAAGAGAATTTTGTTTAGAAAGCGAAGCAGCATCTCCCAGGGCCCTTGCTTCCTTGGGAAGGAATTCTGTGGCTGGGGTGGGCACTAAAAGGGTTCCGTAACAGCACACAATCATGGTTTCTTCTGTTTTGACTAAACTCTCTAACCACCTGTCTAAATACAAGTTGTCCAGAATTTTTTTTTAAATGATGCTGCCTGGAATATGTAAAGCTATTTAGCTATAATCACATTTTAATTTTCATTGCTTTCACTTGTACTGAAACACCCTCAGCAACATGCAGAGCTGAGCATGCCTCATATGAAATAGCTACTTAAGGATGCCCTTTGGTGCTATGCTTCCAGAGACACAGGACGGTATGCAACCCAGAAACTGGTGACTAAGTGGCTTAAGGACCCTTTGGGGCCTTTTCGATGATTCCAAAGGGCCACAAAAAATCACTGAAAGAATTGCTAAGGATGGAAGCCTAGAATTTGAGCCAGAGATGTCATCACCAGAATCGCTATAATATAGCTCAGAAATCTCAACAGGGCTTCATGCTGCCCTCTGCCCTGGGGAAGAGATTCTCAAAAACCTCTGTTTCATTCAACCTACCAGATACAAGCATGCTACAAGTGAGAAGCTCAGTTCAACACCATAACCCAGCCATTAGTTCGCTCTCTTCATAGATCACACTATTCTCACCCCAACTAGAAATACTTTGGTGCAAATAAATATCTGTCCACTTTGCTGCCTGTGCAGCTGACACAGTGTGTATGATTTGGAGGTCCACATTACACATTGTTTCAAATTATAAACACATCCACTTCATCCCTAGAGTAGCATCACTCCCTCAAGAAAAACAGCACAATAGAGAAGACAGTCAAGTGAGCAAGAAATGGATGCTTACTAAGTTTTATTCGTGCATAATGAAAAGGCTTCACCTTGTTTTTGATTCCTGGAAATTTGAATTAATGAGTTGTCTGAAGCTTTTTTAGATCCTTTATTGTCTACAAGGATGAGACAGTAGTAGAACAGAGTCTGTACCAGTAGAGTTCAAGTCCCATCCCTAAGAATTAAAAAAAATAATAAATGCTATAGATCTACAGAATACAGATTGTCCATTATTAGCTATTTGAATGATTCATGAGATACCATTAGTTGGCACAAATAGTCTCACTTAACAACAACCACATAAGTCTGACATTACAAGGAAGCTTTAAAATATCTTCAACCTGCATTTTTGCGCTTTCAGAGTTTAAAATGTAGTTAGGGTTTGCTTTACAAAAGGATGCTTGATACAATGGTGCTGGGCTTTCAGAGTAGAATCCAGCCCATGAACGAAGTGGGGCGTAGGAGTGACAGAATGGGGTGCACAGATGAGCACTGGCCCGGAAATTAGGTACTAATTAGCAACTGAAAAGGAGGACAGGACACTGTGTTGGGTCCCAGTGACTCAGTCCTTACTGCACTCAGCACAGCAGAGTGAGGTGGCTTCCCGGTGTACAGCCCAGAAAAGTGCCCTGACCTTGGCTTACAGACAGTTCTGGAATCAAGGTGAGGATTTTCCTTTCCTACTTATAATATGTTAATATTTTGTGAAAAACAGAGCCATGTATCCTTGAGACACAGAAAAAGTAGCATAGGCTAGAGAAACTAATGCATTTCTATAGGAGGCTAGATACGTGGATTCCAGAGACTACTCAGATTCACTTTTTTTGTTCTTCTTTTCAAATATATCAAAAATTCCAACCAAAGCTGGACAACTTACTATAAACATCCCTGGAAGCAGGGGTGACTAACTTTACTTTGATAATTAGTCCTAAGGAAGCAAGTAAGATGCAAGGGCATACTAATGGGTCTAGACTGAGCATAAGAGGAGTAACTCTACAGTCTCTTTTTCTTTTTAGCAGGAAGAGTTAATCTATTTTCTTCATCCCTTCTTTTTTTTTTTTTCTTTCAAGGCAAACTTCATTATTAAAGACAACCCAGCTGTTCATCAAAAAACACAAAGCATGTTTTTTTTATTTGAATGCATGTCATGCAGAAATATAACAACAATATAACATCTATACAGCAAATCTGAATGCAACTAATAAATGAAAAGATCTGGGAGAGTTCAAAAGCTTGAAAATTACTTGCAGATGTGGCCAGGTACTTCACAGTAATGGACACTCATATCAGTAGACACATCAAAACAAAATGTGGGAAAGTGAAACAGTCTGTGCTAAAACATATTCAAAGGGAAAAACTATTTTATGCTCAATTTGTATAATTTCTAATGAGACATCCAACAAAAGAGTATCCACTAATCAAATGAACAGCAGTACTTCTTTTCTTGTATGACTATGAAAACTCATTTAGAAATGGACTCAGATGGTGCTTAAGAACACAATTATGCTTTGTGCTTTTTGTTTTTTAGTCATGGATGAAATAATATTCTTTATTTTTATGTTCAAGATAAGGACTCCAATTATATTTATATCAAAAGCATTTTAAATAATAATGGCAGAAAAATGAGCTTCAAGTTACATTTATGTTTATTTTAAGCCTTCATTACACTAGCTGAGTGGTGCAATACAGATTTTGAATAAATGAGAATTAAGGTCAGAGTCTGTTTAAAACAAAAGTAAAAAAACAAGAGCTAGTTCTTTTTCTCAACTGAGTCTGAAAATATTGCAATGAATTACCTAATCCATGGTACTCCACAGCAACCAATGGAGACTTACAAAAGATACTTAGACAATCTGCTGAGATCCAGACAAGTGCCTCAGAATGGCTCAGTGTTAGCTAACTTGTTTTCCCCACTAGCAGTGACCTGAGCTTGATCTTCTTCTCATGCAGATACAGGTTAGTACCTTTTTCCTAGCCAGCTGAGGCACATATTTTTGAGAAACTCCAGTGGTTTCTAACTACTTGGGTAACAGTGCTCATTTTTCACTATCCTAAGGTGATGGGTAAAAAAAAAAAGAGAGAGAGATAAAATGTACTAGCCAACTCCAAATTCATCTTGGCTTATTTCAGTAGTCTGGTCAAATCCACAGGATATCTGATTTAATAGCTCATGTATATTCGTGTACATAAGTGATGCATATGTCAAAAACCAATCCTAGCTTCACACATAAAATGAAAGTCTCTGTGCTGATCATTATCTACTAGAAGTGAGATTCAGAGGTCACAATACTCATGAAAACAGCTCAATGCTCACCAACAGGCAAAAAAGGCAATCCAGTATTTAGATTAGTAAGGGAATGGATGGGCCATCGCTATGCATATTTGTGGTTGCTGCACCTTGAATACTGCATGCAGGTTTTGTCCCTTCATCTGAGAAAGGAAATGGTAGAACTGGAAAAGGTTTAGAGAAGGGCAAAAGGGATATCGAAGGAATGGAATAGCTTCTATAGAAGGAATACATATCTACACCTTTTCAGCCAGTAAGAGAAATTACTTTAAAGAATGGGAAAAGGGTCTACCCAAATCATAAATGTCATGAAAACACTGGCATCAGATTGGTGTCCACTGTCTCTTCCTGAGCAGGAATCAAATAAAGCTCTTAGGAACCAAGATCACAACAAACAAAAGGAAGTGGTTTGTCACACACTACAGAGTAGATTTGAGGAAATCCTTGCCAAAGAATATTGTGGGATGTGCAAAGCCTACGACAATTCAAGGGGAAATTGAGCAATCTCATAGAAAAGCTTCCGCTGAGGGTTATTACATATAATAAACAACATCTTGCCCAGGAAGTTGCTGAGATGCAGATATAAGATGTTGGCAGAGTATTAGAATGAGGTGTCAGTAAGTTCATGTTCTGATCTTACTCCTCCTTAGAAAATTGTTTACAGTCATCGATGGAGTGAGGAAACTGAAGCGGACAGACCTTTGACATGATCTAGCATACCTCTTCTTGTACACATACTACACACTGGATGCACATGCGTTCACTCCCTCAGATCTGGGCAAAAAAAGAGCACTGACACTTAAAAAGTAAGAGAAAGTACAAGGCAAAATTTAAAGAAATGTCTTTTGGCAAGTGTTGTACACTCAGACATCCTATAACATGAAATTGTGAATGTTTTTATGTTTTTTCCCAAAGCTAAGTTTTGGGTTGCTTTGGTTTTTTCCTTTGTATATATTTAATATCCAGCAGCATTTACATTTAATATCTACCAGCATTTGAGAGCCTGAGATGTAACAAATCCTGGACAACTAAAACACACAGAGCAGCATTTATTTATTTTCAAGACATCACTTACACTTTTGCCTTCGGCTAAAGATGTGGAAGGTATAGCACACATGAAGTATTCAAGATGAGACATTATGCAGGTAAAAGAATAAATTAATTTAAGAATACAGTGTTCTCAAAAGAATGCATAGGCATTATTTGACCAAAGTGTCACCTATTTAATGATCACTGCCTGGTGGGTACTGTATTCCCAAGACCAAATGCCTACTAAAGAGATATGAAGGTGAGAAATATTGACCACTCTGTTGCCAGGAAACAGTAAAATAAAATCTGAAGCAAACAGACACCCTTTAAGTTATAGCTACAATATGAGGACTTCCATTTCTGAAAATCTTTGCAGTCAGAGAAGGCAACATAAGTTAAACCATACTCTCAGAGCAGTGTGGACATTGTTGGCTGCATCAATTATTATGTCAAGGCTTTAGGAAGGAAAGAACTACAAAACTGGCTGAAGTTTTGGCTCTATGGGAACATGGGAACAAATCAATAGCAAGACAAATGTGACAGTGTGAAGAATGTAATTTGAAAGTTTCTAATGAATCATTTCAAGCAATGGGGGAAAAAACCAAAGCACAAAGAGTTACATATCAAAAAATACTGTTTATGTTATATAGGTAGGGCACTGCCTATTGTTACAGAAAAGTAATTGTGTTGTATGTGTGGACAGGTCTATGAAGAAAATGCATCCATGAGTGTAAAATATATTAGTACACTCCTGGTATCTTGCATAGGCAACAATGGGGGCCCGCTAGCATGTGCTCAAATTGTCTTTGCCCTGCCATTACCTGTGCTAGCAATGCTGCTGAGCCTCACCAATGAACCATCTCAAGCACAAGGGGTCTCTGAGCAGGGAAGAGCCGTAGCACTCAACAGTCTATGGAGGTGACCTATACTCAAAGGGTTTCTGCCACCATGATGTTTTACCTAGCAACTGCTGTTCACTTTTTCACACCATCAGGCTGCTTCCCTTCCACCCATTCATGTGACATGAGGTACTGCTGTATTCTTCTTCACTGCCAAACCCCAAAGACCACAAGCAAGTCCCTTCCAAGAGCAGGCAAGTCATTCCCTGCCAGGAAATCCCTATTTTCTCAAAATATCAAATAATGGCCACTCTGAGAAGCAACACTCTTGGTTAGATGGATTTATGATCTGGCAATTCCCACAATATCCACGCACTGAGTCAGAAAAAAATTTGACAGATTTGCACAGTCTACAACATTCACCTCTGTATTGTTCTAGAGACTTAATTTCAGAGTTATGGCAAACAAAAATTGCCAAAGAATCTCAACAGATCAGTTTTCAAAAGAAAGCTCTCAAAAGATACCATATATACGGTGATGATTACAAAGCTTAAGGAATTTTATACAGGTACCTGAGAAACACTATCAGGAAGAGGCCTAATCTATACTGAAAAATACAGTTCTTGACAAATTTATCATTTGTCCATGCTGACATTTATACACACCTATCACTGTCAGGTCTTGAAAGAAACTCATTTACTTAGACTTATCGGAAAACTGAACAATTATATATAGTAGCATACAAAAAAGACTGAAACCATCCATTGATTAGTTTCAAATCAAATTCGAATGGAATGAAGCCATTCTAGAATTCACCAGTTATTCAAACAAGTAGTATTTAATTCCAAAATCTTAAGATTTCAGTAAAATGTTAAAATCAAAATTATATTAAAAATGAAAATACACACCAAAAAGCATCTATAAACATATTTTTTCTTGTGAAGCAAAACAGAGAAGTAGACTTTATCTGCATACAGAAGACTGTTTTGTGTTGCAGAAGAGTTCACTAAAAAAACATTAAAACAAATTCAGAGATTTCTGGTCCTTTTAAATTTAAGTCACCCTACAGTATAATAGGGGACCACCGAAACATTAGTAAATTAATGGCCATCATTATATTACCTATCACAAGTCAGTCTAATTGTAGCCATAAAAATAAGACCAAAAACTTGTAAGTTTCCCCACAATTTTATTGGAATATGAATATATGCTTTTTAGAATGCATTCAACCACTGGTCATAAACAAAAAAAGATGCCTGAAGTAAAAAATACCTTATTTCATTTAATTTTTACATGGACTCTGTGTTTATTAATCCTTAACCTTTGCATAGGAGGGGTCTGGAGAGTAAGCCTTATGAGGAGAGCTACAGTTGTTCAGTCTGGAGAAGAGGAGGCTGAGGGGAGACCTTATGCTATATAACTTCAGGTATAACTACCTGAAGTGCGGTGTAGAGAGGCATGGGTCTCATCTCCCATGAGGAGATGGGACAAGGGGAAAGGGCCTCAAGTTGCACCAGGGGAGGTTTAGATTGGGTATTAGGAAACATTTCTTCACTGAAAGGGTTATCAGGCATTGGAATAGGCTGCCCAGGAAAGTGGTTGAGGCACCATCCCTGGAGATGTTCAACAGACGGGTTGACATGGTCCTCAGGAATATGGTTTAGTGATTTTTATTTCTTATTGATCTTTTTTTGTCAGAGTTAGGTTGATGGTTGGACTAGATGATCTTTAAGGTCCCTTCCAACCTAGACGATTCTATGATTCTATGACTTCTAAAACGTGAGGCAAGTTGGGAGAACAGACATCTCATTAAGCTCAGTGGTGACTACCAGTTAAAAATCATATTAACTTATTATTCATGACAGAAACAGGTTTCTTAGACTTCAGCTTTACTCACTAAGAAATGCCTATGGCATTTCATGGAGATGGGGGAAAAAGAAGTGATTAGAGAGGTATTGAGCTTAAAGATAATGTAAACATCAATCCAAGTGATAAAACATTGTTTTCCCTGATTAATTCAAAAGAATCCTATTAAAATTCTAATCTGAATTAATCTCAGACACTTTACCCATCTATACAAGAATCCAGAGCTCATTAAAACCCTGGGGTCATTCACGCAGGGCTCAGACTTTGCTTCCCTGCCACTGTCTGTCTCTGGCCTCCATCACTAGGAGGCCACATGTACTTGGCCATTATGGCGTGATGCTCCTTAGTGGGGATGCTTTGGCTGCATGGTGTGCCACTGCACCCAACTGCAGCATGGCAACTGCTGCCTCCAGTGCATGGGCTGTCTTTACACCATGGTGTTCTGCCCCAGCCAGGATGTCCAGGACCTGTGACACTGGTAGAGGCTCTTGGGTGCAGTAAGAGACTCTTGGGCATGTCTGTCCTGTGCTCAGGTTACCCTGGTGTGTAACAACTGCTGCACAACCATTTGTGCACCCACCTCCCGCTGCTGAGAGGTAGATAGGTAGCTTCTCTCTACAGGGATGCATGGATAACAAGAGATAGTAAACCTACCCTACGCTGGTATTAATCACTGCAGCATCCACTAAAAGTAAGATTACTATCCCAATGTGCTGTCTGCCAAAGACAGCTGATTGAACTATAATGCTTAAAATCAATGATCTAATCTTATTCTTTGAATAAATTTTGATGTGCCTACCTTGTCCATGAACTTCCCCAAGATCTGTGATTCAGCCCTCAATCTGCAAGTCTATCAACGTTAGGTTAGCAACTCACAAGCTTCTGCATTTCTTTTGCTATCTAAATCAAACTCTTACTTTGAAGACCAGACCATCTTCCTGCTATTTCCTCAGGGATTTCAAACTCTCATCCAAAACGTGGCTAGTTAAGGTCATGACCTGAATTCAAATAATTTATTCTGCACGCTTCTGCTTTCTTAATTTCCTCCAATTCTGTAGCTTCTACTGAATTGAATGATAATTATTTTTTTTTTCTGTTCTCAAAGTTCTCTAGCAATTATCGCTAGGTGTTTGGGGTGCTTCTCTCCTAATATATTTTCTGCTCTCAGCTCCTGCCACATTTTCATCAAGGATAAAGGCTCTGTTGGTGTCACAGAGACTAAGAACTAAGAAGGAAATAAAATTTAGGGGTAGAAAGAATACCTAGGAAAAAAATCTCCATTCCCAGCCATCTCTGTTATCCAATTGAAATTAAAGTAAACAAGGCCGCTTTACTTCATTTTTAACTCAATAGCTTTTCTCTTGCCCTGCCATATATCCATGCAGTTCTCATCCTCCAATTTCTCCTTAGTGATCACTCCTAACCACAAGTTACCATTCATATATACTTTTACCCATTCTAAAATGCCCTGTTACTCTTTGTCAATTCCTTTTACTATCCCGCAATATCATCCTGTCTGTCACGAAAACAGTAAACACACATGGAAATCCACCATGAACATTTTTCATTCATTTTGACAGTAAGATTCAGCATGGCTGGTAGTTTAGTGGACTGATTTGAAAGAGGAGGAGACAGGAAGATTTGGAAGTACTAAGGGCAGAAAATGTGTTTCAGGTAAAGGGCAATGTTATGGCAAGTAATTTCAAGGTCTCTTCAAGGTCACTTCCCCTCAAGCTCTTCTAAAACCCCTTTTTTCCATAGTGTAAGACTGCACTGAAAGCCTTGGGTTTTTCCAAGCATGAATATAGCAGTAATTCAAGTTCCTGAGCTGAAAAAATACACAGATGGGTTTAAGGAGCCAACAGAAAGAAATCTGATGAACAAATGCAAAGTATAAACACATGGATTTCCAGGCTTTATTCTGTCTTTAGCTAGCTAGGGACGAGATGAACACCAAGGGCCAAATCCTAGTTCCGCTCAAGTCAGCTGGAGTTTTGCCATTGACAGTATCCAGGGGGAGCTGTGTTTCCCCCTGAAGTCAGAATTCATCCTCCACCTCGCAGGAAGAAGGCTGTCATACTTGCCTGATGTTTACACTAAATGGAAGTTTCACTGTCAAGTGAGGTGAGATGAGACGCACAATATACGTCTCTTACTCTTTTAAAAAATAATTTGTTGGAGAATCTCGTCAGCAGGGATGTTTATGACAGCAATTACAAGAGAAGAGTTAGATCCAGAGTGGGTGGGGTGTTGCGTAAACAGAGGTTTCACACACTCCATCTCCTTCACAGTGCTGTCTGTGATGGTCAAACAGTGGATTTAAAGTCTGTTTTCATTCTTGAAGCTTTCCAGAGGACAGCTGCAACTAGAGCATAAATGTATTGCAATCTGATTGCCTTTGCAATATGCTGAGAGGTTTAGAGAAGACTAATATGAGAGCACCAAACCCTCTTCAGTTGTGATTTACTCCAGTCTGAATCTCAGGCAAGAGAGAGAGAGAATCTGGAGCGTAAACTCTGCTATTTACAGTAAGTCAGTATGTCTGCACTCCTATTATCTCTCCCACTTACTTAAAAAAATGGTGGTAATAATCTCCTCATAAAACATCAAAATACCTGTAATCTAGAAAAATATTCTTAATATTTTCTTTTTCTAAAGAGGTTATAAAAGCTTCAGGCATGTTCTGATTGATGCAACGTATTTGCAGATGTGCTCATGAGAATACTCCTTAATCTCTTCTGATAAACTACAGCATCCACCTCATTCATTTTCAAATTCCTCATTATATTAACTTGCATTTTTCAGAGAGGATTTTATTTTTCCACTCCCTCCCACTTGTCTCTCTTTGTAATAACTCATAGGTCTATCACCTATAATCTCCACAGACACAGCATTTACTCTCTTCTTATTCAGCAAGATATTAAAGTTTCAACTCCTAAAAAACATCCTCAATTTCTGTATTATCTTTCTTTGGCATTTCTTCTGTTACAAAAAAACCTAATAAATTTGTCTGCAAAGTGAAATAAGTAAGTTTCAAAAGAGAGAAAAGTTTCTTGGATTATTCAGCATATGGTAAAGAAGTACATCGGTTTTTTTCTTTAAATACTAAAACATATGCCATTGTGAATTCAGTTGCTTTTTCAGTGACAGCCTTCAGAAATGTAAAATTGTTCCAAATATTACTCAAATATTACATTTCTAGAATGATTACTACTTTGACAATCATCAGGCAGGAAGAAACACAGTTTAAAAAGTCTTCTGAGGAACTGCACCTAAAAGTCTGCAAATATGACAGTTCACACACATTTCTTATCTTCTACACAATGGATCATTACTTTTCTATTCCTAATAGGGTCATATAGAGTATCAGAAGGACTTGTGAATTCCAACTGTGGTCTTAAGCAAACAAGTTGCATTTAGAAGTCATCTCTAACCACAAAATCACTTCCTACCACTTGTATCAAACCCAGTCAGATTTAGAAAACCTTGTGAAAAAGACAACAAAGCAACACAGAAAGTTCTAAAATTGCTTGCCAAAGGAGATTTAAAAATCTGAATGATCAACATTTGGTTCATAAGGAAGATACCGATATTATTATGAACATTTAGATTACTTAAAGCTGCAAACTGGCTTTACACACAAAGCTATGTAAATAAGAAAGCATGTTCTTCTATGTCTATTTATAAGGAAAGCACATAATCATGGGCTACAGAAATGAAATAACACAGCACTCAGTACAGGGATGTAAGGAAGCTGCACGGCATGCCACATAAGAAATGCTGAGACGTGGCTTTTTTCTTTTTCATTGCTTTCATGCTGCTGCACCACACTTCTCTACTGGTGCCTGCTTAGCCTTCCATCAAATCTGATGGTCTGCACTCTCTAATACCCAGCCCAGAATGTGCCTTTTAAACAAATTCTCCATTTAGTTTACCTGCTCAAAACTCCCATTTTGCTACAGTGACTCTCCAGCAACAGCTCTGTCTGTACCTCATAAACAGGAGAAGTATATAAAGCAGAATGTAGAAGGGTGCTGCTGCTGGAAGCCTGCACTGCCAACTCCCCCCAGAGCTCACTGTTGTAGTGGCACCTTGGGACAGAGGTATGAACGCCCTGAGCCACCTTCCAAATACAGGCCAGTAGGCTCTACAGAGCTGCTCAGCTTTCTATCCTGCAGGGAGCTGAGTAGGTATTGAGAGACTCTAGCACCTCTTCGGTAAGTATAACGACGCTGTTCTTGTACTTGCTTCCTGGAGCATCTGCAATAGTGGCTGCAGTTTATTGCTGTCCTGGAGCAATGGACAGACGTAGCAAACAGCCCTGTGATAGATGTAGACAGAGCTCTATTTTCTCCCTCCTCTGTGGTGTGATCTAGGGGAAATTTAATTAACAAATTTTCAGCCACTGCAGGACCTGCAGGACCATTTTCAGCACTGGAGGAACACAAGCAGTGTCCTCCACCTCTTGTGTTCTCCTGGCACATTTTTTCTGGTCCTTTTCAATAGATCTAAAGTTTATTGGAGGGTAATTACAGGATCAGACTCACTGATGAGTGAGAGCATGTGGATAAGGTGTAAGGTGCACTGTTATCACCTAATCAGTTACTCATTGCCCACCTGAGGCTGCCGTGGCCAGGATTCAGCCTGAGGACTCCACCTACACACACTGGGCCACATCCAGGTTGTACAGACAACTTGAATTCTGGCATTTGCAAATTACTCTGCTTTTCTGTCTTAGTGATTTGAATTTAAATGAGCACTTCTGTGTATTTTTCTACTTCTAAAGTGAAAGCAAAACAAGAAAAAAATATTCTCATAGCATCCTACTGAAACCTTAGTCATCAAGCCAGGTGAAATATTTCTGGATACACTCTTTCTGTTACTTGAACTAGTGGAAAAACTGACACAAGGTACGTGATCAGCACAGGTTAATTAGCATGAGGCCCACACAGGTTTTCGTAGTTATTTGCTAATTTGGAGGAATGCCGAATTCGTAATTCTTGGTTTAAAAGGGAGAATATTACCAGGATCAGACTTTTCTGCTGGTTTTTTTTTCCCCAAGGACTGCCTTCATGTCTGACTTTCCATAGTCTGGGCCATTCATAATTTTCTCCAGATCCCAGACTCATTCTTAAGTGTGCTATCTCAATCACAGTTCTGCTATCTCATTTTCTGAATCCTAGTCTTTCCTTTTCCTCCTAAAAGCAATAAATGAAATTATTAGAAAGTAAGTTCCTAAGTCTATCTACTGTCAAAATCAACACAATTAGTATGAATTAAGAGATTTTTTTCCTGCCAGATAATTTGAAAGAGAAATTTGGCTGGTAAATAGAAGTAAACATTTAACATCACATGCAATTTAAACATTTATGTTCCTGAGAATAGCCAAGAATTTTTAACAATAAGAAGATAAAGGTGAATAGCAAGTTCAGAGAAAATGGAATAATGTAATACTGAGGTAATAATTCTGGGCTGATCATCTGAGTTTCTGTAATAATTGTTGATAAGAACAAATGCCAAACCTTTCAGACAACCTCTCACAAAATTGATGTAGATATGTCAATTACTCAGAGGATGAACACAGAGTCTGTATCACTGATCCATCCTAAAAAATCCAGCAGCAGTCACAAGAAAAACCAGAAGATCAATTTGAGCCAGCTAAATATAAATCTGGTATTTATCAGAATCCATATGCACAGTTGTCCTTGGGTTGTTCTAATTGCGTTGCTCAGAATTTTTCTTTAGAAAAGTGTATGTTGCATCACAGAATGCAGTGTTCCCAAGGCACTTTTTTTACCAATAGACTTGGTTATTAAATGCTTCTATTAGCCCGATTTTGTTATTGCTATTAATATTAATCAGACTTTTACTGTGCCTAAAGAGGAATAAACCATTGCATTATGCACTCTGTACGCAGTGAATAATGTATTGTCTTTGCCCATAGGTGCTGCCTCCCAATACCCATTACTGATGAAATCACCTTCGGTTGTTTGCATTAGCAACTGCTTCCATCACCTACTGAAAATAATTAGGATCATTTATTGAAAAGCTGACCCTACTGAAACATCTGCTTGTATCCCTTTTCCAGTTCTATATATTCAGGAGCAGCACAATGATGCACTCTACAAAGGTATGGCTGATATACTAAAATATTGTTCCTTTAAAAGCTACAAACCATTTTGTATGTTTTCAATGTTTTATCCTTGAAAAAGAAGAGGAAAAAAAAAAAAAAAAGAAGGATCCTTCAATGTGCTGGGATTATGAAATTTCAGCTCACAAATCCACTTCTCCTCCCACAAATGTTCTAAACAAACACACTTTAACAAGACTTAGATTTATAGCCATTAGTGAGTGTAGCAGGCAAATTACAACAGAAGAATTTGGTTTTATGCAAAAATATTTAGTATCATCCTTGAACTTGGCATTATGCCACTACCTGATGATCAGGATTACTTATTTTTGTTGTTTGGTCACATACAGTTTCCTATGTATTTCTCCATTATCTATCACACCCCAGCTTTTCCTTTCCCAGTGAGAGTAGCCGATTCACATAAACAGTAACAAGTTAAGACGACAGAGTTCACTCTAGATAAAAGAATTAGCTATTGCAAACTGTTGCTAATTTTCTGCCTTGGCATATGTTCTGCAAACATTCATGGAGGCTTTAAGCTAAATCTCTGCTATAAGCTCTGTAAAGCTTTAATTGGCTTTTTGACCATAAAATCTCCACCAGTCTTTTTCTTCTGTCTTTCTGGATATATTGGCTTTTAAGTCTAATTCAGGCTTCATTCTGCATTTTGTATGATTGCTGCTTTTATGCGCATGGAGTTAGTCCACAAGTACCTTTGTATTCAAATATATAGATCAGTACAGCTTTTCCATGCCAACCAAAGAATTGCTAAAACTTCCTTCTATTAGTTATTGCAGGCTGGCTACCTCTGCAGAGCACTCCCCATCCCCTCTGGACAAATGGCCATTGCTCAGTATTTCCTGCAGCAAAGCTCAGGTCTACAGGAATCATCAAGCTACATCAGTTATAGGCAAATCAGATGGCAATCCCACACAAATTACCTTGCCAATAGCACTGCCTGACCAATTTCATTGAATCAAAATGTTTTAAGCCACCAAGATTACGTGCATCCCCTGTTGTAGACAGCTTCAATATTACTGCCATTATTAATACTAAATCTGAAAGCAAAGGCACAGCAAGAGGGAGATAACCTGAATGAACCTGAGATATCCTGTCTTCAGGATACTAGAAAAATGTTTTAACTTCACCTCACAGTTCCTCCTGATGGCACATCTCCTGGGGAGAGGCCCTTGGACCACTTGGTGGAAAGAGAGTAGACACCACACCACAACGGACCCAGGAGAGGACCACCTCACACGGCCCCTTGTGCCCTTGCAGCTGCCCTCCTCAGCCTTCCTCTTCCTCATGCATCCACAGAACAACTGTGGTCTGGTCTCCAACCCTGACCTATGTCACCTGCTTTCTCTTGGAGCCAAGGCAAAGGTCTGCAGTGGGAGACGGTGCAGCTTCTGCTCTGGGCAGGTCTGCTTGTTCACCTTGAATTCCCCGTGAGCTTTCTGGCAATGGTATTAAAATTGCCAGGGAAACTGCTCTGACTGAAAATTAGCAGCAGCACCCCAGGTATGTCTGCACTAGTGTGGATGTGACCTGATCATCAATGTGCTCTTTCCACAGTTGGGAAAAGCACAATTAATTAAATCCGCTACTCAACACACAAGATCACCTATTAAAAACCACCTATGAATAATCTCGTTAAGCAACACAGGTTTTGCTTATCCCTGAATCACCTTCCCAAGACCAGGTGCCAGACACTTTATAAAAGAGTTTATGAGTCTACAGAAGGCTAGACAGAAAGTCCTGCTGACCAGTTACAGGAGGTAACACACCACAGCTGCTGAGCAGCACCTCCTTAAAATATTTGCCAGCCCTCAATGCTGAAGGACATCAGGACCTCTGACAGGTCCTATACTTTCAAATCAAAGCTGCAGCAGACAGGTGCTGCTTTTGCAAATAAAAGGAATTGGCAATGCTGCATCAGACAGGAACAGAACAGTAAAATTAAGATAGGAAAGATTACAGCAGGTGGTAGACAAAAAAAAAGATGGCCAGCAGGGAACAGCAAACAAAACAAAGGCATCAGAGGAGGCAAATGACTGAAAGAAACATAGCAGTGATTACATCTAATCAGCTCCAATTTTTTGAAATTACTTGACTTCTAAAAAATAATTTATCTCCTTTTTTTTTTTTTTAAACGCTTAAATTATTTGAACAATTGTACTGCTCCAATTCGAGATAAACTTCTATATTGAAAGAAATTAGAAAGGTTGTGTTTCTTAAAGATTGTTATTGCTGGCTAATGTTAGCTCTGTTTACCAAAAAAAAAAAAAAAAAAAAAAAAAAAGAGAAGGAAAAAGCCACACACAACCAAACCCTGTGAGCAAAACCGATGCTACTGAAATGTTGCTTACATAGTTATTCCTAAGGTCTTCCACAAACTGAAAATCAAGCATGTGTATAATTACTGCAGCATCAGGAACTAAGTTTGTTATTTTTTAATTTCACAAGATTTAGTTCCATCACAACAAAACAGCACAGCCCTAAGAAAGTAATCTTGATTTTCAACCTTCTAGCAGAATTACGGTGAACCTTTGAAATACAGATAGAACAAATTTGTTTAAGAGCCTTTGAGAAGCTCCTGAATTCATACTCAGACATATTGATGAAAATTTCCAAAACCACTTAAGTGACATGGAAGCACAAGCCTCAAAGCTCTCTCCTGCAGATCTTGCTGGAGAGTTGTAAATCATCAGCTTCGTTGACACGCAGAAGTGCAGGATGCTGCATAGCAATTGTGGCTACAAATACCGCTCACACTGTTTGCTTCTCAGCTTTCTTTGTACTTTTTTTTGTGATATGGATACTAACAAAGCCCTGGAACTGTATTTTGTAATTTAGACAAGCAATTTAAACCAAAAGTTAGAAGGAGAAAACCCTCTATACGATCTGAAGCTTTAGAAAGCTCTATACAATCTGAGGCTTTCACAATTAGAAAAGTTAATATATAGGCATTAACACATTTCAGTTTATAAAACACAAAAAATAATGAGTCTGCAAGATTTTTTTTTTTTAATTACAGTTCTATGCAGGCTGTGAAAGTGTGTGGAAAGAATTCACTGGGAAAATATAAAGGCCAATTATGAAGCACAGACTTATGAAAATGACTGCATTGTGGTGCCAGGAACAAGTACCCACTTGAGAAGCTGGTTGTTGAGTACCAGCCAGAAAATTAGGAAAGTTATACTGTCCCTGTATATTTCTCCTTCTTACCAGCAAAAGAATTATCTTAAGGTATGTTTTTTGTCTTACTCTACCACCAAAAAAAAGGTAAAAATAAACTTAATAGATTGTTAACAACAAAGAAGGAAGGGTTGATGGCAGCATCAAACAGCAAGTACAGTAGTTGACCAAAGCTTTTCTGCACACATTACAGACCTACAAACCACCCTGGCACAACTACAGCAAGATGCACTGGGCTTTAAGCAGGCAAAAAAACTCCGTATTTTCAACACTGAATTTCCCTGTAAACAAAATTTCATTTTAATTTCTTTAGTGTATGAGAATAATTTTTTATATCTCCATTAAACATGAATATATATATCTCCCATGAGCCAGCAATGGGCTCTTGTGGACAAGAAGGCAAATGGCATCCTGGGGTGCATCAAGAAGAGTGTGGCCAGTAGGTCGAGGGAGGTCATCCTGCCCCTCTATTCTGCCTTGGTGAGGCCCCATCTGGAGTACTATGTTCAGTTCTGGGCTCCCCAATTCAAGGACAGGGAACTGCTGGAGAGGGTACAGTAAAGGGCAACAAAGATGATTAAGGGCCTAGAGCATCTCTCCTACGAGGAGAGCCTGATGAACTTGGACTCTCAAGACTTTTAGTCTTGAGAAAAGAAGACTTAAGGGAGGGTCTAATGCTTGCAAATACTTAAAGGGAAGGTGTCAGGAGGACAGGGCCTCCTCTCAGTGATGCCCAGTGACAGAACAAGAGGAAATGGGCACAAAGTTGAGTATAAGAAGTTCCATCTAAACACAAGGAGGAACTTCTTTGCTATGAGGGTGGTAGAGCACTGGAACACCCTACCCAGAGAAGTGTTGGAGTCTCCTTCTTTGGAGACATTCAAAATCTGCCCGGACAAGTTCCTGTGCAACCTGGTCTAGGTAGACCTGCCTTGGCAGGGGATTGAACTTGATGATGTCCAGAGGTCCCTTCCAATCCCATATGATTCTATGATTATTTTCCACCATTTCAGCACTCAAACTGCTCCTTGGGATTAAAGCCAGAGCGGGGGAATCTGGCATTACTCCTCTGAATCACTAGGCACCTGTTACAGTTCACTCTCTCCCCTTCCCTATGCAGTGGCATAATTTCCCTGGATGATTATGTATTTCACTTTCCCAGTTCACTTGGTACCCAATATACAATTTCTACACCGGGGAAGGCATAAACAGCTGTCCAAACACCAAGCTAATTTGTGCCATCTTGCCAACCCCTTGATGGGAAGGCTGGATGCTGTTCAACAAGCTTAAGTGCAAGGTCCTGAGCACTGGTGGGAAAACCCAGTAACAGTAATATGGAGTAAGTAGCATTCTTGCAGAAACATGGGCTGCTCTGGATCATGCTTAGAGGCACCAACAGTCCACAAAGTCCAATGAACTTTCGACAGAGACAACTCCCCTTCCATGCATTCTCCCTAGAAAGGCTGGCTACACAACTAGCAATTTGTGCAAGTGCTTCTATGGGCAATTGATGTTTTGGATAATGATTCCTGCCTTCTGCAAAGGTTAACAAGTCCAGAAGGAAGTGAATGCGTTCATCTGAGCAAAAACTTGGATTAGTAGAGGTGGTCTTCCATTTCAGGCTACTGCCAGTGATGATGAAGCACCAGTGCTCCCCACCACTACTGAAGAGCAATATTCACTGTTTGCTTTTTCTCCCCTGGTTGCCAGGCAACCACAGAATCTTTTACATCTGTAAATGCAGCAAATCCTTATTTTGAGCCATTTTAATATTCAGTATTCAGCCTGGTGAAGAGCTGATTCATCGGCACTTTTCTTCAGATGGGTATAATTAAGCATTGCTCTGTAGTATAAGCCTCTGGAGTTGGTAGTAGGTTGAAATTACAGTAGATGAAACAACAGTAGGAAAAAACACAGGTTGAGCATCATTAGAAAGGGGACTGACACAATGCTTATTTTTTATCCTCTTCTGGACCAGGGCTGTATCACAATGGCACTTCATTGAATGGGATTCCTTGGATATATATACACATAAAGTTTTTTGCATTTTTAAGTTATTCTATTTCTATCTAGAAAACACGTACAAGAGATGAAAAAACGTAAAAGGTACATGACTGATGTAACAGTCATGATTAAATTTATTGGGAGTGTTGGGCATGCATAATTTCAATCCTGTTTTATATCTCTCAACATCTCTTGAAAAAACCAACAGACAAAGCCAATTAACAACCATGTAGATATATACTTCTACCACTACATGGCACCAATTGTATGATCAATTGCGGTGTTATGCTCTATCAATAATCTCACCCACAATACAGTAAATAACCAAGCTCCTCCACAACTCATCCTAAAAGTACCAGCAGATGTTTTGTGGCAATCTTGCCTCAGTGGTGTAAGATTTCACTATTCCCAGTTCTTTTTCCCTGCTGTGCTGCCTGCGCCACCACACAGCAGTAGAAGAGAATGCAGATTTATGGCTCACTTGCTCCCATGCAAAGCTTTGGTTTTAAGCATCTGAACTGAAATTGCCAGTGTTTGACACTGGGTTTGAGCAAAGAAAATGCACCCCAAGTGGGACTGTGCTGAGGGGGCTTACAGACCTACAGCTCCTGCCAAGTTTGCCACTTGGGTAGGAGGCTATGAGTGACAACATCTAAAACTTCTGCACAAAATATGACTAAGATGCAACCTAAACCTCTCACAACTGCTCAGGAAACTTACAACAGTCACTGCTTTGAAAAGATGAATGGAAGATACTAGGGAATACTAGTTTTGTTTGTCCGTTTAAGAAAAAGCAGCTATCGCCACTTCCCTCAGGAGTACTGGGCACTTAGCTGATCAATTTGTGCTTATTCAGTGCTTTTGAAAACCCCTTTCTGCACACTCATAGTTCTTGGTGTTGGCTGCTCTGCAAACTATGGGAATTCTACCACTGATGTTTCTGGGAACAAAACTAGACCAAGGCAAGAAGCTGTAAGAAATATTATTTTCCCTTCTAAGTCTTCCAAAATGATGCAGGACACCAAAGCTTCTTGACATTTTGTCTGTTATGTTGTGTATATACATCAGGCCTTCTTCAAACAAGGCCACTTTAACACATGATTGAGTCAGATTCAGACAATCTACAGAAAAATCAAGAAAAAGCACATCTCAGTTAGGAAAAAAACATCTCAGATAAGGAAAAAAAAGAGTAAAAAAAGCTATGTATTTACTATTTCATGTTGTGACCTCATTAACCTACATGAAACATTTGTATACCAAAACCTTATCAAAGGAAGATTTATGCTGCTGGCCTTAGGATAAAGAGAAACAAATGGGATAAGATTCAAGCAAAATATTCCTTAAAATTATTTCCAAATAGATTTTTAAAATAGAAGAACTACCCTGACAAATAGAAAGAGAAAAAATAATAGACACATGTAATGATTATGCTAAAAAGTGACAGTTTTATAAGTGATCTCAATCACTTGATCAAAGAACTTTCCACTATTGTATTTCATGTTGACAACCAGCCAGAACAGATTCTCCTTTAAAACAAAGTTGTTATTTTAAAACATAACTACAAGTTCAGGTTTTAAATTGCATTATAAAATAAAGCCATTGATTAGAAATACATTTTTCTACGTATTTTTCTTCAGAAAGGGACAAGTGCACTAGAAGCAGAGATTGCCTCAAAAAAACAAACACAAACTGTTTTGACCACATCTTTAATTTTTCTAAATGATGATTTTTGATGCAACTCAGAAAGAGAGGTTATGACCTTTTCCATAGAAAACTTGAATATCTTAGAGTAACTGGACTGCCTAGTAAATACTACAATATCCTTCTCTTTGTCACATCAATTTCTAAAGTAAAATAGCAATGATGTTATATAGAATGATGATATAAGCAGCCCATGTTGATAGTTGTGAGGAAGAAAAAAGAAAATTTCAGATAAGCATTGAGGCACACAAGCTCTTTAAATCTCAAATAAAAGCAACACTGTCAAGATAAATGCAGATTAACTGTTATGAGTTACTAGTCTATGTTAACTGAATACATATATTGGTCGGTGCCAGCGGAGCACAGGACAATGTTCACAGATGAGGCTGCTGTAGAAAACAACCTTTCCAGAGGACACAGGAACAATCACTGTTCCTAGAGTCTAGTATACTAAGAGGTTATTTGGGGCAGTTTGAGGTGAAGCCCAGTGAAAAGAAAAGGATTTGTTTGAGCCCAATGAAGAGACAAAGATTTATGTCCCAGACTTTTCTTCTGAAGGCATTTCAATGTCCCCAGTCCATTCTCCTCCTGCCTTTCACAGGAATCCTTTGTATCATTTTGTAAACGGCAAAGAGGCAGATTTAAAATACAAGAAACATCAAATAAAAACTGACTCCTCGGATTTTTTCCCTTTATGCCCCTAGCTGCAGAAAGAGGTGAAAGCAACAGAAAGAAGAGCTGCTGGTTCTGGAATAGGATCACATTTTTCAGGTCCTCATGACAACACCATGCTTTTCCAAACTCTCACCTTGCTAGATAGGAAACGGACTTTTGCATATGAGGCCCAATTCTCAGACACAACTGGCAGAAGGGAGGTCTCCTGGTTTTTATAAGGGTAGCCATCCAGGTCCTGCACCACATGGCAGAATTCAGTAAACATACTATTCTACTCTTCTTACCTTATCCTTGAAAGAAGGGTCATTGAAATGAAACACAAAAGTCAGTTATGCCATCTCTAGGTCTATCACAGTTCCTTTTACATGTTTTCCACAGCATTGAAACTGGGTTTTTGCACAGCAGAGGCTCCAGCGTATTATACTGCAATATTTACAGGCCTCATTTACCACAAAAATGAGTTGACTATTAGTTAGGAAGTGAACGAAAATAATAGGGAACCTCTGCAAGGTTGCAGTAAGAATAACATCGTCTGGTCTCAACCTCAGGACAAAGAGGTATGCCATCAGTCACGATTATGAGTAAAAAGTCATTATTCATTAAATTAAATGGCCTGGAAAACAAAGCAAGCTTGGCTATTTGCAGTAAATGCCTGGGGAAGCTCCCTCTTCCCTTAAGTTGCTCAGGCTTTCAATGTCCTTGATCCATTTGTTTTCTGTCAGCCCATACCACCTGGACATAAATCTTTTCTACTCTTTACGCTGCCTTTTAATAACTTATAAGACCCTGCAGAAAGGCACGACTTATTTACATGCCCAGAAACAGTGCCGGATCTATTTTTTAAACATGCCATTGGTAGTACACATCAACAACTCTTCAAGGCAGTTTCCTGCACAATGCAGAGCTCAGTAGCTGCATTACAAATGATGCAGTGACTGTCAGCAGACCAAAGACATACAACTCTAGCTAGACCTCCTCAAGCATTTTCTTTCAGTAGCTGTGATGCTTCATGGGCAGAAAAGCACATCAAATATGCTTCTGAATGTGTTTTCTCTCAGGTAACACCAATTGTGATAATCTATGTGGAAAACAGCAGACTACGATCCCTTTACTATTTCCAGAGATGTGAATGCTAAACTAAGAGTGCCAGTATTGTACTTCTGTTCTTCCTTTTATTTCATAACCACACTAAAAAATGTTTAGCAAATATTAATTTCTGCTAGTCTCCACTTAAAAGCTGGTCTCATCCAGCCACCTAACACAAATATGTTTTTTCCATTGGACTCACTCAAGTTTGACAACATAGCAAAGAAATGGTGTCCAGAACCAAACTGGGTATATATTCAGCTCAATTTCATCATTGCATCAATTGCCTTTTTCCCAGGGTGGGCTGATGACACTTGAACAGTCACATTTTCCCCATCAGTATATCCCATTATAAATTCACGTCTACAATACTTTTTCTTCTGTCAGACCACCCTCTGTCTGTTCTGTCATGTCTCAGGCTTTTCCTCTTTCTAACAAATATATGTGTTGAAAATCACTTTTTGAATCTGTATTAAGTAAAACTCTCAGAAGTATGGATGTAACCTAGCACTTTTCCAAATTCAGCTTTGTTTTTATGCCCATATTTCTAAATGGTTTTGATCTTTTTATAATGCTTCATTGTCCCTACAGTTCGGTAGAACTAGTGTTAAATGTGTAACCATATCAGCAGTGTATTACTTGGTGCAATGATTCTTCTCCCTATTTAATCAGAGATGCTTTGCTAAATTTCAGTTTGATGAAAAGATACCATTCCTTTTAAGTCAGGATTTCCTACCTTTTGATAACATGTCAACCAAAGAACAATTAAAGCACTTTCACTGGCAGTGCTGTTTTAAAATGTTGGCTGTTACGGCATTAATTGTTTTCTGTTACCTAATTAGGAGATTACTTTCGCAAGTACAAATGACTGCATAATAAAATTTTTTAAAAATAACACCACCAAACAAACAACAAAACACAAAATAATCAAAAAAACACCACACAAAATCCAGCAACCCCCAATTTCGCATAAATGTAATCTCTGACTGCAGTACAGAACTACATCCTCCACATCCCCTTGACTTCTTCATAATAAAAAATATGTTATGAAAAATAAACAACTCCTTTACGCTATTTGCAAGTGGATGATTTCATTAGTTTTAAAACTTAATTTCAGAAGTTCTACACAATAGTTTGGGTTGGTATCTGAGAAGCAGTCAATTAAGCAATGATATTAACACCTGAAATGACTTGTAAAAAATAGCAGTGCTGGGTAAGTATAATAGTACCAACACTCCTATGCAGCAAAGAAGTAATTCAGAATCCAGCACTTGACATGCAGGTCAGACCTTCTGATTGCATTAACGGCACAGATGCGTTGAGACTAAAGATTAGAAACAACATCCCCAAGTCAGATGCAGTTTCTGAAGAAAAACCTGTAAGAGAGAAGCAGAAGACTGCAACAGAAGAGTGGTCATAACACTTAAGATCCACAAAGATCATAAGGACAAGTATATATGTGCTTTTTTGAAAAAAAAAGGGGTGTATCTAACTGCTTCTACAAGAAAATTGCTCTGTGAGTATAACATTGCCTGCAGAATAAAAAAATAGTAAATCAATCAAACAAAAAAGCCTATCCAATAAACCCTAAGTTTTTAGACATTAAGGGAAATAAAGGAGGAAGAAACTAAAGTTAGTCTAAGAGAAAAAGAAGGAAAGAAATAGCTGAAATTCCAAGTGAAATTTTAAGTAAAAGTTTATTTTATTTTTGTTCCAGTAATTCAATAGACTACCTATACTGTCTTAGAATTAGAGATGATCTTGTCTTTCCCTATTAATTTAGAAGAGTCCTTACATACTGGGTTCCCCACGTGCCTAATGAAAATGAAATTACTGATGCTTTACATAAGATGGAAACATGCAGAGGCAGAAAAACAGAAGGTGCTAGGAAAAATACAAAATATAGCAACAGAGCAGAAATATTAAAAAAGGAAAAATGAACAAAACCAATATCAGATAAACATATACTCGCAGTCAAATTATTGTAATAACCAAGAGAACAAAAGGCAAATAATTTAATGAGAAACTATAGCAGTAAACTAGAAACACTGTTCTATTGCATCAATAACGTCAAATAACGTCACAATTTATATTGAGCAGTATGGAAAAACTGAATATTAGCCACATGGTTACATTTTTTTAAAATCAGTAGAATTTTTGATAACTTTATCAATACCGTAGCATTCCTTTCAACAGAAACCAATCTCTTCTTATTGTTCACAAAGCATTGCAGTGATGTGGCCAGATAACGATCATCTCTGAGTTTGCTGCTTTAGTCAACAAACAAAATGAGTAGGGTCTTAAAATCCCAAATAAAGCCAGAATGAAATAAGGTATTTGACCTATAAATCAGCATTGAAACCTATCTGTACTTACCTACAAAACTACTCTTACCAAACGGAAAAAATAAAAATCACCTACACAACTTAACCTGAAAGGGAAACATTTTCAGGTACTGACAAAAAGAACCTGGTAAAGAGTTGATTAACACGGCAGAAAGCAAACAAAAAAGATGGTGGTGTCTTTCATTCCTGCTTTACAAAGAATGAAGGATGCTTAGAAGGAGGTGTTACATAAAAGATCACAAAGGGTGTTTCTCTTCACTTACATTAAATATAGCTCTATATTCCTCACATTTTGCTGGATAACTGAAAAATAATGACAGCATGAAATCACGATAGAATAAAGTGCAGTGGCTTCTGACTTGTTCAGCTTCTCATTAAAGAGAAAGAATGTTAAGTCAGGTTATTAAAAAATCCTTGTTTACTTTTCATTTCTGCTTAAACCTGTTTAATTTAAACCTCTGACAACAGATGGGATAGTCTCTCACTGTGAACAAATTATTGCAGTACTTCAGTGGGTCCTTCAACCAAAAAAAGAAACAGTCTTGGTCTTCCTGAGCATTCTTACACAGAGAGCAAGACAAAAAACAAGCAGCAGAGAGAAGGAACAGAAGATGAAAGACATTCAGAACTGATTTCTTTTTGAGATGCAGAGTTTATGAAGCTTGTAAGGTAATACAAGCAAAACCTGGTTTTCCTTGAACTTCACTGTTAACTCTCAAATCCAGTAATTTTCACAAATAGAAGATCATGCATAACCATATATAAGCATCAGTAATCAAGAGAAGGGAAATGTCTAAGTCATTTGACTCCAGTTTAGCCAGGAGATGGAAAACTATGGTTTAAATGATGAGACTGCCCTGGAGGGTGAGTTCAGAGGCATTCCCCCTGCAAGGTCCAGAAGATGAGTGGAGCTCTGGATCTGGCAACCATTTTTTCCATCTCAAGAACTCAGCAGACAGGCAAGGTCTCTTCAACCATTGTCACACCTAGCCCTTGCAGCAACATCTGTCCTGTGGGTGAGACATCACCCGCATTCCTCCTCAGTGGACTGCATGACCTCCAGGCAGCAGCCCTCTGAAATGGCTCTGTGGAAATACCTCCATATGATTCTGCTCACACCGTTTCCTTTTTCTTCTGTCACACCCAGACATGAACTGATGTCTTGACGCCAGGAAGGTGGCCCACATGGCACTGGAGTGTGCCAGCACATACCTTGAGCTAACTCCACAGCTGTGGGGACAGGAACTGAAAAATCCCTCCATGGGGCAGTTGCTCCAGCATGCTCACAGCACAGGTGATGGGAGCTGAGAAAAACCCTTCAGTGGCCAAAGGGAGCCCTCAATGCCTGGATACTTCATACGCACCAGGCAGTATCATCTCTGCCAGCTCCTACACATCTTTCAACAGCTGCACTTTTCCCCTTACTCTTTTATAAATCCCCTCCCCATCTGAGGTCCCATCAACTGTGGAACTATCTGGGAGGAGAACTGTTGAAGGAGGAAGGTGCTGGAGTGTGCCCAAAAAAGAGCAACAAAGTTAGTGAAGGGTCTAGAGCACAAGTCTTATGAGAAGCAGCTGAGGGAACTGGGGTTGTTTAGCCTGGAGAAAAGAAGGGTGAGGGGAGGCCTTGTCACTTCACTCTTTACAGCTACCTGAAAGGAAGTTGTAGCACGGTGGGTGTCAGTTTTTTTCTCCAAAGTAAAAAATCATAGGACAAGAGGAAATAGCCTCAAGTTGTGCCAGGGGAGGTTTAGACTGGGTATTAGGAAACATTTCTTCCCTGAAAGGTCTGCCAAGTATTGGAACAGGCTGCCCAGTGAAGTGGTTGAGCCACCAGCCCTGGAGGTATTTAGAAGACATGTAGATGTGGTACTTACAGATATAGTTTAGTGGTGGACTTGGTAGTGTTAGGTTTACAGTGGACTCAATAACCTTAAAGGTCTTTTCTCACCTAAATGATTCTATGATTCTCTAATTCTATTTTTTTTTTGTCTGTCCATGGGCAGAGCACTACACAACAATGTTCACCCAGATCCTCTGAGGCCTCCAGGAAACCAGGGGGGTGCTCTGTCCAAATACCTGTCCATCCTTTCCTTCTTTTCCCATTTTAAAATTAATCTTCAAGCTGCTTCTTTTGATTTTTATTAATAAAACACAAGATAAGAAGAGGGTTTACTTGTAAGGTACAGCTGGCATCTGTCCCAGTGGGGAAAACCAGTATGATCAGTGACCAACAACAGAGCCTGTTGAAAAGTACAGAAAACAGCATGAGCAAGCACAGTGTGCCTACTCTCTCCTCACATGTATTTCAGGCAGCAGTCAGCTATGGATTCAAACAGTTAAAGGCTGCATCTAGACTCACACCAGCAACACAACCATTGTCTGTAAATCTCTTGTTCCTTCTCTAACACATCTCGGCTCCCATATATCCTGGGTCGGTGAGGTCCATAACCTTATGACAAGGATGCAGAAAAGAAATGAACTAAAAAACACAATCAATCTTTACATGGTTGCTTGAAAATTGATGCTGGATAATTTCATTGAATATCTAATGAATAATTCTTCCTCTATGAGAAAGATGAGAAAATTTCTTTATAGGCTTCCAACATTGCTCCATTTTTCTCATGTTGTATTACCCTAATCTAACTACTGTTTGCTCAGGTGAAAGCTGCATTATAGTTCTGATCACATGTGGAATTTTTCTTTAATTACTTTTAAAAAAAGCACAAAACACAAGTTATAATTTATAAGGATATACAGTCATTTAATTATTGATGTGATTTATTTAGATTCTTAATTAGTTATAGAGTTGCTGCTTAATGTTAATGATGATTAATTAACCTTTTATATGTTATGGTTTTATCATTCTGATTCTGGATGAAAACAGAAATTTGACATAGGCATTGCAAAAACAGCATAATTTTTTGTTTTACTTTTAGTTAAACTACTGTAAGTGAAGTGGATTCTTTGGGACAAAAAGATAGCTTACTATAACATATCTTGAGTGTAAAAATAGTTCATTCTACACAGAAATCAGATCATTGAAATAAACTGAATTATTACAATGGTCCGTGTCCAGTCTCTGTCTCATTCAAGAGTCTAGAACTAGTACCTCCTAAAAAAAAAAAAAAACCAAAAACAAAAACACACAGTGCATCTTCATTTACAGACCAGAAAAAAAAATTTGGCTTTGTAATCTGATCTTCAGCTTCTAAGTGTACTTACTTGATTTATTCAGTCAAGGGAAAATTCTTTCCACTCCCCCAGAAAAGACTACAAATACCAAAAGTGGGCTCAGCCATTCAAAAAAATGCAGTCCTGGTTAAACAGCCAGGGATCTACACCTCATTCATGATCAACAGTTCTTAAAACTTCAACAGCAAACAAAGATGTTTTGTTGATTTTTTTAAAAGCTCACTTGGAATTATCTGAAGAGATTATAGTGTATTTACTTTGTCATAATTAAAGTCCCACAAATTTTCATAATGTCATAATGAGACTTTATTTATACTTCAGAGATTTTTTCATAGCACTTTAAATAATGAAATTTATGTATTTATTTATTTATATAAAGAAAAGAAAATTTACTGAAGTTACCGTGTTCATCACTAACTATCCTAAGATTCACGCAAGAACAGACTGTGCTGGAGTTGAGGAATGATTCGATTTCATTTAAGAAAGTGAGGCAATTCAATAAACTTCCAAAGTGAGATGTAGTCCCCTAAAAAACAATGGGAAATGGCAGTGCTGCTTTGGGCCTTTGGAAATCTCATCCATGTTGTAAAATGAGGAAAAAGCAATGCAGTGCTGCTAATCAATAAGTCTGTCTACTTTCACCAAAACACCGGAATCTCACACCGTTAGTTACATCAAAACGTTTATGAATTGAAGCCCAACTTCATCACTGCAAAGCTTCTTATAAATTGCCTCAGCAGACATATTACTACCCTAAAGAGACCCAAGTCCTGGAACATTCAGTGAGAAATATCTGTTTCAACCATATCATAGAGTGGACGGTTAAACCTGACACAGAACAAGAGGGATGCTTTCCTTGCAGATGCCATCATATTGCACCAAGAAAAGACATACTCCCAGAAGTTCATTTCCCTGTGCAATGCATAGAAGAATTAAATCGTGGGGAAAATCATACAGGAGGAAGACATGATCATCAATAACCAGAGATGGAAGAGGCCATTACTCAAGCTACTTACTTCCCTCGCCAGGTTGCTGCTGTTTCCTGCACTTACCCATTCATGGGCCAACTGACCAGGTGTTAAGAACAAACACTGCCAAGAACTGCGCTGAATGTAATTCCCTTCCTCTTGAACTTACTATTCATGGAGAGTGCAGAGATGGCTTTAGTTTGCTTACAAAAAAAATAAAACTCTTGTCTGTTCCATCACTAGTCACTTCATATCTCAGAGTCTGGACTGCACAAGGCATGATGCTATTGATTTATGTTCTTGCAGTTCACACTTCCACACTGGGAAAGAACACAGATTGTCAAATGCTTCTTGGTAATTTACATGATATAATCTTTCTGAATGCAGTAGTCACTTTGGAATCAGTGAAACAAAATAAAAAAAAAATAATCTGTAGAAGATCCAAGTTTCAGAGTGGTGTGCATGTGAAAGATCCAGGTTACTCCCTGGTTGAAGATCCCTCGTGTCACAATGTGATCATCACATTTCCTGCAAACTGGCATGTAAAGATCCCGCAGGACACAGATGAAAGCAGAACAGCATTCTTCTGCTAGTCATTATCTAACAAGCTTCTATGGCAAATCCAAACACCCTATCTCGTATTTATAGATGTTATAAACAGGAAAGTTCTCTCAATTACCTTTTTCTGTTAAAGAGAAACATTTATGCAACTACCACAGATGTCTTTTTTCTAACAAAATCAGGAGAAACTAAATGCTTTGTCTGACTCTGTGAGCTAGTGCCCATTAAATATTAAGCTACACAGAGTCCCTCCTTCCCAGCTGTGTCACAACATGTGTCATTTGACTGGTTTGCAGGTGTGCAGCCTCCCTGTGTTCAGACAAAAACCCCACTGACCCTTGGCAGTACAACCTCTGGGCATAACTTCATAATATTTATATTGTGGTAACACTCAGAATCCAAGTTAACTGGGATCATCACTATTACATACAGTAAAAGCATTATTATTTAGATTACTTTACCCTGACAGCATACAAGCTACGCAGGAGAAGAGTACAAGAGGACAGACAGAACAGGACTGGGGAGGAAATGCAGTGGCAAAATCACAGAATATACCCAATTCCTGGCCCAGCTGGAAGTAATGTTCAAAATTCGTTCCTGCTACCATGTTATAGGTTTTTTTATAGGTAGCATAGAAGAGAAATATTGAAGATGTGCTTTCAATACATGAAAAGAACTAGCATGGAAGAAAGGGTTTAGGTATAACATGACCCAAAAACGTTTCGAAACATAACAAGAGTTCAAGTTATACACTTCTACTGAAAAGAAAATTCACCAATCCACAAATACATTTAAAACCAATGCAATTCTAGGTTGGCTTAATAAAGCCCTGAATAAGAGAAATGCTAGAGAACTTCATGGATGCTATAATCACAGAATGATAGGGGTTGGAAGGGATCTTCAAGCTCAATGGAGTTCAAGCATACTCACAGATAAATGAAAATTTGAACTCCATTAAAGTCAAACTTTTTAGAGGTTGATATTGTAAGGAAAATTTTTACTAACATTTTACATTCAAAGATCTATCTGCATGTTTCAAAAGTTTACGTATGTGACCAGTTTGGTTTTTACTTAATGGGGATGACTACCCATGTGATTGGACTACATACTTTTGTACAGGCCTCCCAGTTTCAAAGTAACACACACATATTTTAATTTCATTTGATACACAGATCAAGACCAAAATAAGTCTATCTTTTCTTGATACTTTTGAAAATTCAAAATTACCTTCTTCATCTTCCTCTCCTTCATCAAAACTGTATGGGATGTCTAGGTATCAGTATAATTACTTTTTATAGATCCAAAATACAGAAATACTTTAGGTTAAATTCATTTACCTGGATCACCTGCTTCTATTCCTATTTCAGACAAGTTTGTTTCTAAGGTAGAAGGCAAAAAGGGGGATGATGTCATGTTCTGATATTTATTCACTGTTACTTCAGTAGCTAAGCTTTGCTCACAGCTTAGCAAAACATCATTTCATGAACAGCTTGCTGTTATCATCTAATCCTGTTCTATGTTTTCAGTTATTTGATAATCCTTAAGTAAATCAATGACAATCTTATCAGTAGAGTCCACTGTCATTTGCATGGCTGAAAATAATTATTCCGTATCATTTAACATAGCTGGCACAGTATTTTTTATCTTGCAGCTTAATTACATTAGGCAAGCTGTTGGACTATTTTAAGGCTACATCTGAACTTATAAGACACCAGCTGCCAAAACATTCAAAAATAGAATTTAATTAACTCCTATTTTTACCAACTAACTCTGGAAAAAAAACCAAACCATTTTTGGGAGAGGTTCATCTCACAACATCTTCGCTGGTGACATGGACAGTGTGACAAAGTGCACCCTCAAATTTGCTGGTAACACCAAGCTGTGTGGAGAAGTCAACACACTGGAGGAATGGGATGCCATGCAGAGGGACCTGGACAGGCCTGAGAGCCTCTGGGTCCCAACTCCAATTTTCTCATTCTAAGTGTACTGTATTCTCACTCTAAATGTTTTTCAAATTACACTTCTATTCATCACCTGCTCAACATTATGCATCATGAATATCACAAAAAACTTTTGCAGAATTTTGAAATATTTTTTCAATGCATGTTCCAATTTCTTCATTTAAAAAAATCTGCCTTTCAGTTCTAATGAATACCCAAGCCTGTGATCTTAATACACTGTGGGTGATCACAGTCCTTTAAGCACAGCAGCTAAAACAGACTAAGGCTTAGTCACAGAAAAATAGCACAAATTTTTTTGATGCCTTCCCTCTATTTTTCAGTAGAAAGGTTTACCTAGTACTTCAGCCCAGGTAAAAAGCATAGTACATACACTTTTCCATCAAACTCCTTACTCATTTTTCCATTTCTCTGTGAACACCACTCAAGGAGTGCTGTGTGCAGTTTGAAATAACTAGTTGTCAAACTAGAATATTCATTGCTGCAACTGTAGAAATGGCTAAATTAAGACTTCTGTAAAATGCCTTTGATGAACAAAACCATAGCTGTGATACAGACGATAAATTCAGTGCAAAACTAACGGACTTTCTACAAGGAAATTAATTACATTGCTAGAAAGGGAGGGGGGAAATGAGCTGTAAGAACAATCAGTCAATGTAAAGAAACCATCCAAACATGTCAGTACAGATCATTGCATAATGTTCTCTCAGGGTACTTGTTATGAGCAAGCGTAGCTGTTTCTGTTCAGGGACACGGTTTTCACCAAGGTAACAGCTAAATCCCAGCAGCGTTGGCTAACACTGCACACACATGCATTTGGTTTGCACGTGTTTGAATCATGTGTTTATATTTAAAACAATGAAAAAGTACAGATCACTGCAACACCAGGATTACAGTCTTGATTTGGGTATGTGTGAATTTGCACACATATAGGCTCAGCCACTAAGCAAAAGAAGGTGAGAGGACTGTGGATTCCAACGTTACCTTGTCAAGAACAGTTTATCTGGAAAGGAGGGGGTGGAAAGAAAGGGCATCTTTCTCAGGCAAATTCCCAATACATGGCATATCTGGAGACAGCACAGATCATATCAATATTGGACTTCATTCCCTCTGTTCCTGTGATCCTGAAGTGATGCAGGACTGGACAAGTCTGAACAACATCAGTAGAAAACAACACGTAGGGATTTGCTGCTTGTACAAAGCAGCATCCAGTTCTATCTTGTTTCCCTGACCCTAAAATCTGCTTTTCTTGGAAGAGCTGTCTTTTTTCTGTCCCTTATCAGGAACAGGTGGACAAAGAATTTCCAAGTCAGGGAAATATTCAAACAGCAATTAAAATCCCAATACTATTAGGCAACCAAAAAGCATTACCAAGATTTGGCTACTATTTATTTTTTTTAATTATAGGTGCTTAGGATTTAGCACAGAAAAAAGGAAATGTTAATTTTGAAGCAATTTTCTTGACATTCTTCTTTAGCACTTAAGCGTCTATAAGCAAAGATAATTTCTGATTGATGCTGTCATTTTTTTTTTTGGTTTGGTTATTTCAGATAAGTTGCTTTCTCCTCTCTGCCTACCTACAAAACAAAATAATACAACAATTGCAACATAGCCCAGCTAGCACTCACCTCTTAGCCAAACATTTTGGGGCTACAGTCAGTTCATGTGTTAATATTTGAGCTCATAATCAATTTAAATAAAAGTATGAGAAACGTGTAAAGATAACACAAACCCTGACACTTCTTAGACTTCCAAAAGAAGAGAAACCTAGTTCTCTTCCTAGTTCTAGCTCTTCAGACCTGTTTGAAGCCTTTGTGACCTGTCCTATGCCTTGCTAGTCTTCAATGTCTTTCGTATACTATTTATTTCCTTGCTAGTTTTCACAGATGCGAATTTTGTTGCCTGCAATCCAATGCTCCATATGGCATTCTCACCCACATACTCTTACACTTCCATAATAATCTCTTTGTGTTTTATTTTGCTTTCTATTTACTAAATTTATTCAGAATGTTTTCCTTATATTTCCATATTTTATCCCTGTTGTTCTTGCCAAAATCTTTTTTGTCAATTGCCCTGTCGTATATGCATCTGGATACACCAGCACATCATAACTACCAAACCTACAACTCAGGTGAGTTACGTGACATTCACTTTGTGAACTGACATTTCTCATTACAGCTGCAGCAGCTGAGGGAAGGCCAAACAGCTGGCCCAGGCTCTTCAGAAAAGGTTGGCTTAAAAGAGGTAGAGGGCTTCAATATAATTTACTACATGTCATTCTTAAGAGATTACTGACTGCACACAAATAGGTCGGGTAATATATTCTTCTGCAGGACAGATACTACTTTATATTCTTAATATTTGTACTGGTGCACAGGAGTTGCACAGATCCTGTTGTAAAGCACAAAAAACAGACCTGACTTTGAGCTTGATACCAACTTGAAATCCCCTTTTGTCATTTACAAACATATCTTCACTCATTTAAGTGTTAAAATTAACTGGTATAACTCATGATTTCCCAGCATTCTGCCTTGACATTTCAAACTGCTTGGAGAATTGTCTTTTTGGCACTGGCCACCTTGTCACTCTGGGCTTCCTATAGAAAACTGAGAACATATTCACAGTTTTCCTTTTTAGCATATCAGTGCCCAGGGTATTGTTAGTCTCTTGAAGTCTCTTTTTTTTTTAGGTCTATCATTTTTTATACATGACTAGCACTGAAGCTAGTAATGCAGCTGGCTGTCAGAAGAAAGAAAGAGCCTAATGGTGACAGATGAGAAACCTAAATAGATGAGGAAAAAAATTCATCAGGCAGCTGAGAGAGAGAAGACAGGTGAAGTGGTTAATGGGATAGAGACAACAGAAACAAAGGAGAAGTTGAGTGCCTGGGGTAAAAGAATGACCTACAAGCTAGGGATCAAACATGGTGCCAAATCAGGCAACAAAGTCTCTCACAGAGAAGAATGAAATGCAGGTAGTGACAGATCCCAGGCTACACCTTAGAGAAACTGCACTACTATGAAAATAAAGACAAAGGCAATAGAACGAATCTAAGGGACAGATCCTTATATTTAAGCATATAAATCTAGAATCATAGAATCGTTTGAGTTGGAAGGGACCTTAAAGGTCATCAAGTTCCAACCCCCCCTGCCATGGGCAGGGACACCTCCCACTAGAGCAGGTTGACTTAAAGCCCCATCCAGCCTGGCACTTGAACACCTCCAGGGATGGGGCATCCACAGCTTCCCTGGGCAACCTGTTCCAGTGCCTCACCACCCTCACTGTAAAGAATTTCTTTCTGGTGTCTAATCTAAATCTCCCCTCTTCCAATTTAAACCATTGCCCCTTGTCCTGTCGCTACACTTCTTTGTGAACAGTCAGTCTCTTGTTCTTTTGTAGGCTTCCTTCAGATATTGTCTATCTGCCCTTATCTATCAAATCTGTGGCAGTACTGTAAAAGGCCACCAGATTTGTTAGGCACAATTTGCCCTTGGTGAAGCCATGTTGGCTGTCTCAAATCACCTCCTTATTTTCCGCGTGCCTTAGCAAAGATTTCAGGAGGATCTGCTCCATGATCTTGCCAGGCACAGAGATGATACTGCCTGGCCTGTAGTTGCCCGGGTCTTCTTTGTTTCCTTTTTTGAATATTGGAGTTATATTCCCCTTTTTCCAGTTGGCAGGGACTTTGCCAGACTGCTATGATTTCTCAAGCATGATGGAAAGGGGCTTAGCAACTTGTGCTAAAAACTCCCTGTCATGTCTTCATCCATCCCCAGGTGGAGCTCCACAAATACCAGCTTCACATCCTTGACATAGAGGGCAACACCCCCTCCCCTTCTGCCCATCCTGTCCTTCCTGAAGAGTCTATAGCCCTCCATTCCAACACTCCAGTCATAAGAGCCATCCCACCACATCTCGGTAATGCTAATAAGGTCGTAGCCCTGGAGGCGTGCACACATCTCTAGCTCCTCTTGCTTGTTCCCCATGGTGCATGCATTTGTGTTGCATCTCACTGAAGTTAACTGAACTTAGACTTAATAAAACTTTGGGGGATCTCAGTCTTCTGCCCAACCATGCATAATTTGAAAATTAGCCTAAGTAATTGAAGCTTAATGATTTCCAGTTTTCCAGGCTGCTGCTGGCTGGCACTTACCTGAGACACTGATAAATTGCTGTGTTTGGTCTAAAAATAAAACGTGATACCCTTCCTTTTCTTGCCATTGCCAATTTCCTCTCCTTGACAAAGTCTGCACCAGGAGGGCCATTAGATGGCTACCCAAGCCACACTGCAGTGCAGTTCAATTGGGAAAACTGATTCTTATTTGCCTGCAGTTGTATATTACAATCAGCTAACGTATCCACAGAGGACTTGCAACTGTACATCACATTAACGCAGTTACCTGTCTTTTAGGAAGGAAAAAGAAAAAAGAAAGTTGTCTAGAGTACTTTGTCCTGATGTTCATGGCAGTCTTTGTCCAAACTTTTGCATCGCTTTCACCACAGAAACCTCCCTCGCTTTTCACTTCCCATGCAAAGTGAATAAATCTAGCACCTGAGCAAAAAGGGCAGTGGCTGGAGAACAGAAAGCAACAATACCAATTTCCACCTAGAATCATAGAATGGTTTGAGTTGAAAGCGACCAACCTGTTCCAGTGTCTCACCACCGTCACAGAAAATAATTTCTTCCTAATGTTTAATCTAAATCTACTCTCTTTCAGTTTAAAACTTCATCCTATCACCATACTCCCTGACATAGTATCCCTCCCCATCCCTCCTGTAGGGCCCAAGACTCACGTCCCAGTAGCTAAAATGACTTTCTCTCCCCTCTCCCCACATTTCACTTGTTAAAGTCACAGATAATCACATGAAAATAAAGTGCAATTAATATTGGATCCTTAAAGATGACAATACCTTTGGTGAGGATTATATAGAACATGAAGACTTGTTCTATATGAGAGACTGTAAGTCTCTTAAAGTCTACAAGTCTTGTGTGTGATAATTTTTTTTCTTTTTCCAAAAACCTGACCCAGAGTTAAATTTGATCACAAAAAGTTTGGTAACTGTAATTTCTTGTCATATGCAGCATTTGGGACTCAGGACATCTGAATTATCACTTTTATCAGCTTAGATATTTAAAAATTTAATGCTGTTTCCCCCAAACTCCACAATTGATAATTGTCTTTATTTGTTTTTTTCTGGCTGCTTATTTTATGCTGGACTCTACAAGCCTGTGCTGCTTAAGTAGTACTTTACTCCACTGAAATCAACAGAGAACCTATTTAAATAAAATGGTTTATGCTTAAGGAAATGGTGCTTCTTGAAAATAAGATATCAAAGATTTCATTTCATAACATAGCGATATAGTGTTTCATTGATCACTCAAGAAATATTACCAGGAGAAATCTATTTTTCTCAAATAGACCAAACATCCATCAAGACACTAATTTATACAGTTTTTAATTTGCATTAAATAAACTGCAAAGAAACACTGTCACAAGGATTTTTCCTTATAGACAGACCATTGTGTCAAACTTAATTGCTCAGCACACATGAAAAACTTTGGATGATACCACAATCTGTAAAAATTACAAGATCAGATTGATTAAAAGAATTAAAACAGACCTATCATTATTTAGGAAAGGACAAAAGGATTAAGAGAACTGAAGTATTTTGACACTGAATGGAATTATTTCTGTTTGCACAAAAAAATAATTGGTTTATTCACACGCAAATTGACTTACAATGTACATATAATAGCAATAATGAAAACTTCTAGATCACTGTAATTAGCATATAAACCAAAAATTATATTTTATGTTGTGAAAAGTATTAAATTGGTATTTTCAAAATAATTTACATTCGCAGTCAGTAGAAACCAGCTATTTGGGAAAATACAAATAATAAACAACCTAAACCTTAATATATACAAAGAAATAATTTTAGTCACATAATTGTTGAACAGCTTAAGTTACTCATATATAATTTTGCAGGGGCTTGAAATTTGAGTATCAAAGAATTGCAGAGACATTCATTACCTTGGTACTCAGAAGCTCCAAGGAAATATAACTCCCTTGTTATTTAACTGAATAAAAACCACTGAAGACCTATCTTTCAAATATAAAGCAGATGCATGGCCCTGTACTTACACCCATGGGTATTTTCAGGTATTACTTTGGTTACTGGATAAGGTTCTTAATATTTTAATAGTGTAACATTAATATGATTTTAAAAAATGAGAGATGAAGAATAGAATACAATAGAATAGCTTCAGTTGGAAAGGACCTACAATGATCACCTAGTCCAACTGCCAAACCTCTTCAGGTCTTCAGGTCTGACCAAAAGTTAAAGGATATTATTAAGGGCATTGTCCAAATGTCTCTTCAATACTGGTGGGCTTGTGCCATTACCTTATAGTAACTACTGTACGGTTTAAACTTCATTCATTAGTTCATCCCAAAACTTTATAAATGCAAAATTATTTGAGAAATAATATTTAAAGTAGGTAATGGTTGAGAATTGCTCTAATTCTAACTCTGAAAAAAGCTAATAATGACATCATCCTTTTGAGAGGACAGAATAATTTGTCTTATTAGAAATAAATCAACAGCAACAAAAAGCAAGAAAGACCAGGGCCTGCAAGGTCGGTTATTGTCAGAGAAATTTTCCAGCTTCAACACTGAGCTCAGATTTATATAATCAATTTTCTTTTAGTAAAATTAGCTGCTGTTGCACAAAGCAGGTTAGAGTGGAACTGATTTAACCTTATACCAGCTGAGATCTACACATCTCAAGTGAAAGAAGCTTTTCTGCAATGTATTGATGTTCTTGTACCTTCCAATTTTTCTTCAATGTACAGTAATTCATCTAGAGCAGTTAATATCCAAGGTATATTATATCTCTTGATCTAAATCGCTCTTATTCTTCCAGTACCATTCCTACACCTAGACATACAACTTTGGCTAAGGTTCTACAATCTTCCTGACAAAAAGGTATTTCAAAATCCAAATTGTCTCAACATTTGAGATTGTTTTACCTTTCTGTTTTGAACTGCCCCAGATAGAAAGTTTCATTGCTCTCATACTGTCCTCATGTAGCATAATAAGAAAGTCCATTTTCTTTTAAATAATTGGAGGATCCCAAATACTTTCTGTCTAATTGCCTTCTCCATGGAAACAAAGTGAAGAAAACAAAGGAATTCACAAGAGGAGTGCTCTTAGCTAGAAGTGAATTTACTACACATGTTTACATCAGCAGATAGCTACAACAGGAATGCTCTCAGCTGGAAGCTGGGACCAGATCCAGCCACTCTGCACTTCCATTTGAAAAGTGCAGAAGGCATTGGAAGAGGAAAAGAAACTCTGGTCTTGTGCTAGCATGTTGTCTCTGTAAAAATACTTTGGCTGGTTTACTCCTGGGACTTTCTAGAGGTTTACGAGTGTCCAAGGCTGCCAAACTGCACAACCTTCACAAACCTATTACAACCACAGTTAGATAAGAACCCTCACTCCCCTTCAGGACCACACTATTCCTTCACACCTTTAGTTGCTGGCTTTAGTAAGGCGAAATTACTCTTAGGTTCTATCGGAGTTTTACCAATGTGAAGACTGAACAATTTTGGTCTTGCAAAATAAAGAGGTAAGAGGTTAATGTACTCACCCAATCAACTAGCTTCTTTAGATTAATTTTAAATTTTACCTAGGAGTTTTTCCAAGACACAATCTGTATGTCACTTGTATGGCTTTCTGGTGGGACAGTTTAACAATAACAAAAAACCCCTAAGCTGTGTGTACAGCGTTTTGTTATCTTTAGCATTTCAAATTTCCCCAGGAACACTGTAATTCCATCCCACTGCACACCCTCCTTTGTCTATGTCTATGTTTTATATGTTCTCACTCCTCAGCTGACCAAGTCAGGGCTACCAAAGCCTAACTAGTTTCCAATTAAAGCTTGTGTAATGATGAACTAGAATGCCTTCATTGCTTTAAAAGGCTCCTGCCTCAGACACATTCAGTGTCCCCAAACTAGTACAGATGCATTCTTTGTTCTCATCTGAAGTGGAAAAACATGAACAAGGATTTAGCAAAAATGAGGGAGTTTGGTCTTGGGAAAATATGAATTTTCTATCAGTAACAGACCTGTTTGACGACCTTCTCCTCCTACCCCCATGCTTCTATAACGTGCCTTGTTAGAGGTCTCAATTATCAACTCCTAGCCCAGAACTGCAAATGTCTAGATAGGATTTTTCTCCTTCCAGTGCTTTGGCTCTGGGTAGTCAGCTTTCTAGGCAATGGGAAGAAAGAGTGGTCTCTTCTTAATTGCTGTAGATGGTCTCTACCCATGTTGGGACAAGCTATTAAGTCCTAGTTAAATACCAAGTTCAAGATGAAAGAAAATTAAAACTGCACATCTATTAAAAGAAATAATTATTCTATAATTGAAATAGATCTCCTCAGTAGTGCTCATGAACATATAATAAAGACCATTTATGGGTAGGTGTAATTGGATGCAGTTGCCTTAGGAACAGCTGTTCAGCGTATAAAACAGGAACCCTGCTTAAAAGGCAAACTCAAAGACTTAAGCCCGATGAGTAAAACCTGGCTTGACTGAATTTACAGACAGAAGTGCCATGGGCTTGATTAGAGTTGGGGATTCATTCCAACAGCTTTTCTAATTCTCTCATATTTGCAATATTATTACCTGTGCAGAGCTGAATAATATAATACTTTGACCCAGTATGCTTTACTGGAGGTGCATTTCCCAGTTTCCTTTGTGCATTAAGTTCATCAAGAAATTAAAAGTACCTAGGGAGCTATAAAAGAGACTAGGTTTATACTCTAGAGATTCTGATAACATTCCCACTTCCGATGTATTTTTATTATGTAGAAAAGAGATATTGTGCTTTTAGAGAAGAATTATTGTAGGATGTAAAAGAATTTGACGTGCAGAAAGAAAACACTATCTGGTATACAAGTGTCAGTTTAAAGTAATATTAATAGCAAAGATTCCTATAAAGATGTCATGCAAAAACCTTCTCATTTTCTGAGCTACCTAGAAAAAAAAATACAGAACACCTAAAATTGCATGCCAGAAATTCCTGTGAGATTCAACTTCTACTATGCACGTGTCATAAAAAGAAGGCCCAAAGTACTGCTCCAAAGTACAAGATTCAAGATATGTTCTTGTCCATACATTTCTCTACAAAGAATATAGTTGTTCATGCTTCTCTGACTTACTTCCCATTTTTGTTTCCATTTGGAAAAATGTTATAAAACACAAAACCAGTTCTCACCCTGCATGAAGTCAGAACACGTATACAGCCCTCCTCTGACATCACTATTTGCAAAAGACAAAGATTTTCCTACAGATATTGATCTACACATTACTAAGGTATAAAGTTTGAAATAGCAAAGTTTACTACATTTACTTTCTATCTTTGAAACAAGAATAGCAAATAAAGAAGTTGTTGATTAAATAAATGAAGAATCATTAAATAATTCTTCACAAACACTGGGAAGTAATTTTATGAGCAGGAACCAGAGGAAAAATTCTACGCTGCACCTCCTAAGAGGATCATCATAAGTCTAAGAAGCCAACTGTGGGAATGCAGTGATTTAAGATGTCTTTGTGCACTCTTGGTATAATGTTCCAGGATTACCTGGAAACTGGCCAGGAGTCAGATAACCACCTGAAATCCCTGAAGCCATGCATACAGCGGTTCTGTTCCTCCACGTTAATCTAGTTTTCATTCCAACTAATTTATTTTCCCATGATATTTTGAAAAAGGGCTTTACTCCCTAAATATTGGGAGAAAGTTCATGAGGTTGGAATTCAGGAGTCCCACACTATAGGTATAATACTAATTAAATGTGGGCTTACCTTCATTTTCAAATCAAGACACACCTGTCACTCCTATGACTACAGAGACAGCTTAAATTGTTCTGGAACAATTGCACCTGAATACACCATAATTTGCCTTTTTGGGGCACAATCTCTGGCTTGCATGAAACCTGAGCTCCCAAATTCAGGCCCACAGAATACACCTGTAATAGACTTAAGAAATAGATTAAATAGATGTAAGAAACAGAAATAGACATAAGAATCTAGTCACAACACATGATGTAGAAGTATCAGGAAGACAAATCTGTAGGAAAAAAAAAAAAAAGCCCTTTCTGCCCTCTTTCACTCTCCCTCAACGCAAAAGTGATCCAAACTCCTAACTGTGTTTATAGACATTTTCCATGGCTCTACTGACTTTTAGGGGTTTGTTTCTTGCCTGCCTTTTTCTACCTTTACATTATTTTGGTATTTCTTCTCTTTAACTAGCCTCTAAAAAGCAAACCTAAACATATTTCTTTACACTGTGAATATCTTGTTTCTGAAAGGAAGAAAGATCCACAGATGAGAACTTGTCAGGCCAGTGGGACACTATAAAACTAAATGTTATGCAAGAAATAATTTCAGTAAAACTACAAGAAATAATATGTTTTCTGTTACTTATTTCTGTTCCATGGAAAGTACTACCCAAAAACATAAGCAGTAACTAGTATCTAACATGAAAAATTAAACACAATTACCATAAATCTATTACCATGTTAGTTTGCCTGAACAAATACCAGTATAAACGGCTACATATATTATTAAATCAGTCTCAGAGCTTTCAAAAGACCATAAGAGCCAACAGAATCATAAAACCATGAAGATGTATTTCCTGTTTCACGGTGCAAACACCACATGGTTGATGTTAATGCTGGCACTAAGTATTTCAGCTAGGGCAAAAAATTGCAAGCAGATAATCCCTACTGACCACCTGATAAACAGCACTGTCTGGATACAAATTACTGTTTGAAAAAGGAAAGCTAACTCCAGCCATTGGAGGACATGACCATGAAGACACCATCATCATTCTCATACAAGCATAACATCTCTGAAAGGGCAGGTCCTCAGTTCACTTCCCACCTGAGCACAAGCCTGTGCCCTGTTCACACAACTGCATGCGTGGCAAAGCCAAAGCAAGATACTCTGGATGAGGCAAGTCCCAAGACTGACCCAGGGCTCACAAATGACTTGGCCTGCTGTCCATACACAGACACTGGACAGCAGGCTCAACTGTCAGGCTACACCGGTACTTCAGCCGGTGTGAAGAAGAGATAGTGAGGAAAAGCATCAAATCTGTGCTACTTCCATTGTGAAAGTCAAGGAAAAAATAAAAAGATAAAACTCCTGGGTTGTTGCCATCAGATCAGCTCTACCACCTATTATTTATATTGCAGTGGGATTGGTAGCACCACTATTCAAAACTGAAAATCTGGCTGCTCCCTTCAGACTTAGAAGGCCCCTTTTATGAACTATTGCAAAGAGACCAGTTACAGGAAAGCAAAAAGAATATTTAAATGCAAGATCAAGGCCTTATATATTTCACTAGCATCTGGTTACATTCCTTTGTCCTAGAGAAGCTCCAAGATTCAAATTTCCTTGACTCATATGACTGGCTTGCTGAGTTAATATATCTTCTTGGCTATGTGATGTCATCCTTAATTGTCTAAATGTTAGGCCACATAAATTCCTACACTACTGGAATATCTTTTCTCAGAAAAAAAGCCCAATTCTTACATTGACCAGATACACTCATGAAAACAAAATTACAGGAAGAAAAATAAGGCATATTTGGTACAAAAATGAACCTCATGAGTCCCTCAATTTCAAGAGAAAAATAGTCTGAAAGCACTTAGATGCACTTTTTTTAAAAGGTCAGCTGGCTGAGTGCAGCATAAGTTTGCCATAGAAAATGAAATCAGGGAATACCACTCCCCTACATCTCTCCTTTCTATGGCATTTTTCATTGAGTGGTTCATAGAGCAAATAGTTCTCTATGGCCTTCCATGCAACCACAGCAATTTTTTTTTCTTCCACTGATATGCTGAGGAATGAAGTAACATGTGCTGAGTGAAGATAATCAGAGAATCAAAAACGCTCATGGAAGCAGGTTCTACAAGATATATTGCACAAAGGCTAGCTATTCCCTAGGTAGGAACCACGATCTGCAGATAAATTTCTTTCTCCAAAACCATGAATGCTCATTCTATTACTCTTCTCACAGTAGTCATCATTCACTAGCAATAGTGGGAAACCTATGGCTCCAGCTTCCACAACAAAGAGAGTGACAGAACATCATCGTCAAATGCTCCAGGAAGGGCAATTTACCAAGGGGCTAAAGTTGCCTTCCTGTAACTTTTCCATCCCTCTCTTTATGCTCGGTCTTATTTGACCTCAAGTAAATGTCAGCAATTATCAGCAGCTTCTGATTTACACTAGGATTATGAAACACAAACACCTAATTACATTAAAGAGAGATTAGGGCACAAAAACTCACCTTGAAGACAGCCCTGACATGAGCCAGAATGTGGTAAAATTAGCTATTAGGCTAATGAGCATCGCTGGTGATGCACTAAGTAATTTCAAGAGGGACAAACATTTGGGACCCAAAGTCTTTGTCCTTTTGTGGCTTTGTGTTTCAGTAACACTCCAGTTACACAACAGTATCTGATAATATGGGAGACCAGCACAGACTTTGCAGCCAGATTTCAATGCCATTATCTCATGCAATTAATTGCTTTTATAAAACAAATCATTGGTTTAAATTGCAAATATACACCACACAGTATACTCCAGAACTGTTACAGAAATTTGCCCTGGTGAAGGAATAAAGACAGTTCCAAAAATAAGCATTTGTTCATAAGTCTAGATAGCGTCCAAATTCTTTTTAACAAATTAACTTGCTCCCTCATTATTACATATGAATACAGAGTAGTTTGTGTTTTTAGCAACAATCCATTGTTATGGATTCAACGCATTGATTAGTGAACACGTTCACATTTCTATTTGAAAAAAATACAGTTCACCAATGGAAGGAGTCTCAAAGGCCAGATAGCACTCCTCTTCAAAACTGCTAACATGGGCTCTGTCTTCACAAAGACATACAATAGCTTTATTAGTAGGTTTTCACGATGGAGACTTCAGTGGTATATTCTACCGAAATAACAGCATTCAATGATAACATTCATTAAGGATATAAAATGAATGCTGGAAGCCAAGAGACCCCTAATTGCTGTCCATTGACTGTTTTGCATAACCGGCTTACTGTAGATGACATGTAATTAAAGCTGAAATTAAAACTGAAAAAAAAAAAAAGACAAGTTGAAAGCAACCAATTAATTTGTTTAAAGAGCAAACAAAAAAAAAAAAAGAGGGGCCATTTTGTAGGGCAATTTTTAGTTTCTTCCCTATGAAAACTAGATACAAAATATAAAATATTTATCCAGCTGCCTAGTTAAAAGTGATGGTTACTTAACACTACACAATTAAAATTGTTTAGTAAACAAGTTGCTAAATGTTCACAGTTTACTAAAAATTTACCAAACAAATCAAAATGTTTAGTAAACATCTCAAATTAGAATTTTCTTGGCTTACCAACAAGCAATTTTAAACCTAAAATTTTGTTTAATGAAGTTCTATACTGCAACAGGAACCAGTCTTCTGCTTAGCATTGTCCAAAAAATACTTTTCTTGCCACCTGTCAAAAGCCAAGGAATCCTCATGTCTCTTCTCCATTGGAATCATCTTGAAAATGAAACTTCTGAAAGGCTGGCTATATTTCAGTTTCCTTTCTTCATATGGTATATTTGCAACTGCTGAGTATTCATCACCTTCTGCCCTGTCTCAGGTGGCAAAATTGTGATATTCCATACCTATTCTCAGCTGCAAGACCACCCAAAGATTTAAAACCCACGGGGGGCAATGGGTTCACTTTCCAACGAGAAATGTGTCCTGCAATATTCTGGGATATCCACTGCAGGCTTATGATTAGATCTCTGAAATATTTTAAGAGGCTGTCTCTGGAGACAGTTCTTCTCAGTTACAATGAGCACTAACACATGGGAAAATGGCTCTAGGAGGTTTTGAGGAGCTGTCATGTGGATATAAATCGGGAATGTCCCTGGTTTGTGCACAACCATGGGTAGGCTTAGCTTGCAGCAGACAACTATTGCTGACATTTGAAACAACAATACTTTTGTTGTTTCACTACTATTGTAGTGTCAAAATAATTTGACACCGCAATACTTTTAAATCCGCGATGCAATTCATTACCATGGCTTCCTTCCACCTGTAGGAGTTACCATGTTCTCTTAGCTTTTCTCCCTACCATTAACAATGAGTTACGTTTAGTATTGCCAATGAAGAGCATTAGAAAAAAAAAAAAAGGATCAGGCCTCAGACACCATAAGCCTAGCTTAAAATAAGGAGGTAAAGCACATATTTTTACTTGTCTTCTCAGCTTCTGGGGGGAAATTGACCTATTGATTGACCCTGGGGAAGCTATCCAAGTTTCTCTCCCAGAGCAAGGCATCTAGAGGTTACTCTACATGTTTTCACCTGAAAAACAAGATTCTCACATAATCATTTGACCTCAAGAACAAGAACATGAACTTGGTATCACCAAGTCTTGCATAATTAAAACAGAGCATTGCATTCAGCATTCACATATTGGAAACCAAGTATTTTTAAATTAATACCTTACAGCTGGTCTGAATATGGCTTTCCCCAGAGAAAACAATACTCTTCAACTTCTGTCTTTGAACTTCTGGAGATTCCTATACATCACCTCAGAAAATAAGTTAAATTCTTGCTCAGATGCAAATACGTGAAAACAGTATGTACACAAATTTCAAGCATTAATATTTTTATCCTGATTAATATCCCCACTGGATTTGCTTTTAGCAAGCGAGAAAGTTACAGCATTCAATGGCACATGAAAAGCAGCTCAGGAGGAGGAATGTTGGGGATCAGCTGGAACCACTGGTCTTTAGTTTTTTAACTGAGACTCCAATATTTACAAGGGTACAAGGATGGTACTTTTAATTAGCTAAAACCAACATTAAACTACTAACTTGAAAGGCTATCAAAGTTCAGTAATTGGGGCATTTTCATACACAGACAATTATGCTTTCTGAACAATGTTCAGGACATTTGTAAGCCATTGTGTTCCAATATGCTACTTATATTGGTGATAGCACTTAAATTCCACGTCCAGGTCAAGACCTACTGTGTTACATGCTGGATGAGTACTACATTGAAATTCTGGTCATTAAAACTGTATGGTCTATTTTGTTATGATTGAGATATCTATAAAGAAACATTAAAAATAGAAAACCAATATTTAAAGTAGCAAGGAGAAGTAGAGTGAGAGAACTTCAGTTACTAGACACAATCTTTCCCTTTTGTCTGAACAACAGCAAGCCACTTAAAAGTTGTCACCAGAATGACCTGGAATTATTCACAAGGTCAAAGTCTCTTAGAAGCAATGAACCACAGACTATAGTCAATTCCTACTAAATAGAACTGAGAGAAGGTAAAAATACATACCATTCTCTTAATATTTTTTCTGTGGGTAGAGTAACATCTGTAAGCACACAAAGAAGGTAAGTGAATAAAAGCGGGAGGCCAGGTCATCTCTTGGGCATCTAAAAAGAGGGAGGGACCCATATAATCCTAATTTGTTGACACCACATCTTTATTTAGGAACACATGCTAAGGATATTTGAAAGCCCCTGCTTTAGAAGAAGAAAAACTAATCTTAAACAAGGACTAGAAGCAGGTGCTCTCTAGGAAGAGGCAAAGATTGCAAAATAGGGATAGTTGGCTCAAGCCCACATGAATGTATTTAAAATACTAATCACATAATGACAGACTGTGATATTGAATTGCCACAAAATAGACCTAGTTAATGTAGAGTAAAATGAATGTTTGGCAAAAGTGCTAGCTGCACACATTTCAGGTGGAAACAAGCACCCTGCCAATTGCTACAATAATTAAAATAGACAAGTCTTCCATACAGATCAGCAAGACAGTTCAAGAGGTTGGTGACACCTGTATTTCTCAAGTACAGAAAGCCTCCTAGGGACTATACTTCTAAAAATATTTAGAAACATTATTCCTACTGATAACGGTGCAAAATGGAAACTTCAAATATGGCTGTTCACCTCCAAATCTGCCTCTGCTATTAAACTGAAGTCACAGCTTTTTAGAGGCAGAAATGACAGTAATTTACTTTAACCTTCAAGGAATAGAACAGCACTGCTAATACAGCCCTAACGATGGTTTGATCTCCATACAACAAAAAAAGCTGTCACTCGGATCTACAAACTTTTTGGTGTTTTGTTGTTGTTTTTAAAATATGTTAATTAAAAAGATTTAAAAGTCAAATATCATACCTCTTGTTGCTAACTAGGATTCCACAAATATTAAGCTCTGTTATTGACATAGCTGCATCAGAGTATGATTCTACAATCTGACTGCATTTTATGTTTCTTCCCCTCTGCCTTTGCATTTAGGAAATCAAATCAGATGCTGCAAAATAGTCCCCACAGGACAAATATGAATATTTGATTGAGACTGGAGAGCAGTTATTCACATAATTAGTTATCCTGAAAATCAATAGTGAGAATTTCAGAAAAATAAGAACTGCCAGATTGGATCCAGACACACTCCTATCCTGTTTCTGAAGGTGGGCAGATGCTATGGAGGAAAGTGCAAGAAACCCTCAAGAAGAAGCCCCCTCCCAGCCTAAGAGGGACTAATTTGAATTCTAAATAATGAAGTTTAATGTTCTCCCCAATATTTTTCACAACTTACTACAATTCTACATCTTGTCACTGCTATCAACAAGAAGCCCTTAAATTCTTCATCTCAAGAACAAATTACTTGTTTTCTTTAAAAAAAATATTTCTATCAATTTTTAATTGATGGCTTTTCAGCTTCATTGACTGGCCACTGGTGTCTCTCTTACGACACAGTAAGAAGAAAAGCTCTCTATTTGCCTGAGCAATACTTGCCAGTACTTTCTATACTTTTGTTTCAACCTCATTAAGGTAAACAGACAAAACTCTTGAGACTTTTTATAGATTGTCTGCATTCATCCTCCTTACTCATCTCAGAGCCTTCTGTAATCTTTTTTGAGAAGAGATAACCAATATTACACAGTATTTCACTAGGCTGTACCACTAAATTCTCTGAAGGCACCGTAACACAGAAGCACATTATGTTATTCCAGTTTCTAAAATCTGGTTTGCAAGTGCAGTCAAACAGCAGAGGTCTTCCCTGAGCTATGTACAGACCCAAGCTACTCCCTCTGAAGTAACGATGTAAAATTTCATATTTTACCATTTTCAGGAAGCATGAGGCTTTTATTTGTTGTAACTGAATGTCACTTGTTGACCTTTGGTTATTCACCTAGCTGGCTCAGGTCTCCCTAGAGTAATGAAATTATAAGTCCTTTCTTGCTCTGTCCAATTCATATCAGTTTGTATCTTCACCAGATTTTCACTTCTTCCTCCCCTCTTTCCATCTAAGTTATAACTATATTAAAACCTTAAATCGGTATATAACCTTGACGTATCCCAGTATATTTTAAATGCTCAGATGTTTACTACAACAAAACCAGTTTTTGAGAAAGTTTTGGGGTCACGGCAACACTAGCTCTGATTACCTCTGGTGTCAATAACTCTTCTCTCTCATGGAGTTTTGTTTAGAATAACTAGACAAAGCTTTCTGAACGTCTCAAACAATTCTATACATATATACATACGTACACGCAAACAGTCTAAATAAAGTATGAGTGGAAAACACTCCAGTGCAAAAAAACCGCATCTGACTGTAGGTGATTTTGTTACAATAGAAAAGAATGTCACTGAGAGAGACAGAGCAAATCTTAGGTCAGACCAGATTGTGGATTTATTCTCCAGAAAGCAGGTCCATCATTAATGCACTGCATAATTATACACATAGTGCCAGCAGCACCTAAATGTCTACAAGCACGCACAATAAGGTGACAAGAAGTACCTGGCATGCAATTTGAATTTAGTAATTTCTTCACAGGAAAGTCACAAAGAAAGTCCACATCCCAAAACTGGGCATAAAGCCAGCCTGAAGGAGTAGTCAAAGATGTTTCAAACTAGTTGTTACAAAGTTGACTTCCTACTTTTGATGATTCTATGCTATTTACATGCACTCAGCCAGCTTTTCAGCTGATACAGATCAACAAATTTCTGCTTCAGCCTTGCCATATGATGCCAGATAGAGACACAGGTCTTCTGCGTGTTCTTCTGCATTCCTAGCAACTCAGATTTTAAATGGGCAATGGCTTCACGTAACCTATTATTTTTAGACATACATTTATGAAACTCAGATATTATGTGTATTTACCCCCTACCATTGCAACTCAAGTATGTCATTTTGTCATTCAGAATGAGTTATGAGAGAAAATATAAGTAGAATAGCAGGCTTAGGTTTGTCATTAACTTTTTCAGTTATAAATTTCAACAAATAGATTATAATTGAGGAGCCAGCATGACTTTTATTACTTCAGAAGCTTCAGCCATGGCAGCTCACTGCGACTTCAGCTGGACTATTAGTCACTAGAAGCACTAACAACCAATTCAATCTGGCATCAGCATATGATCTGATCCTGAAAACTGACCTGAATAAGCTTTTACTCTCGAATGGTCCCAATCCAGGCAATGGAATTGCTCTTAGAGAAATCTCATACTCCCTGTGAGTAAAGCAGCAAATATCAGATATTTCTGTCATAATCACAATCAAGAAAAAGGCTCTTACAGAAGTTTTAGAATATTTATTAGTAAACTCCTATTACCAGGCAATAAGGAGTGGCTTCACTGAAAAACTGAACTAGCACTGCGTACCATGCTTGCTTGTATCATTCTCTTCTATTATTAAGCACTCGGCCACAGTGAAATCCACAAGTAAACATTTCAGAATGTTTACACTTAATACTTAGGAAAGTACAACAAAACAATCACTTCCTCAGAACCAGTCTTCCCTGAAAAGCACTGATTTCTATTATGGCAGAATCATTTTTACAACAAAAAACCTAGTCATGTTATAAACGACACTAAGATAACCAAAATATTGCTATGATTTCAGGTAAATTATTCTCAGAACTTGTTAGTACACACAATTGCCACTGTGATGATGAAAAATGGACAAGAAAGAAATTGTTTCGTGCAAAAATACTAGTTGATATACTACAATCACTCAAGGTAATTGCTTCCTTTGTAAATATATATGTGGAGGAATACAGCTACGACTCTCTTCATATTGATATCATGGGAAGTTTCTTTCTCAAGCAGAGATATATGGAAGAAACAGTTCCACTTGACATAAGAAAAGGCTTAACGTTCAGATCAAGCGCTGGGAAAACCTGACAGCCCCCTAAAACAACAGAAAGACTCACTGATAACGCGTGACTTGTGAAAATAGTATGCACCGGGCCTTTTACACAGCTGTCACAAACACGGTAATCAGCACCACTAAGTGCGCCTGCAACATTCAGACAAATATTTGACCTATTTTCTCAGCAGAATTTAGCTGTCGTGACTCCTAGCGCTACGCTCCTGCGAGCCAGCAACTGCCCGAGGGCTAACACGGGCACAGAATTCCACGCAGAGAGTGAGAGCGCTTCCACCGGGCGAGTTTTTCCCACGGGTAAAGCGATGAGTCCCTCGCACCCCCACTCCGGGTGGCCCCCACGCAAAAGCCCCGGTGCTTGTCCCTCTCCCTCTCCCTCCCCGCAGCCCCGCCCGGGGGACTCACGTTTGTAGCTGGCGGCCCAGGGCTGGTAGCCGTAGTAGCCGGTGATGCGGAGGATCCGCTCCTCGATGGAGGTGAGCCCCACGGAAGCGCTGGTGAGGTCCTCCACGGAGCGCGACCACTTCAAGTCCTCTTTGATGGCCTCGTCCACCACCAGGTACTTCAGCTGCCGCAGCTGGGGGCTGATGTCGGACAGCCGCCGGGGGCTGACATCGGGGGAACGCCGCATGCCGCTGGGAGCCGGGAGAGGAGGGTCAGCGAGGGATGGAGGGCCGGGGGAGGCGGGGAGGGGGGGGTAGAGGGGAAGGCTAGCAGCACCGCCGCGGGGGCCGCCGCCCTCCGACGGCCCGAGGCGAAGTTGGTGGCGGGCTGCGGGACCTCCGCCGGCAGGTGAAGCGGAACCGCCGCCGCAAACTTTCCTCGCCGCCCTCCGCCGGAGCGAACCCCCGGGGGGAAGGCGGGCGGCGCCGCCGGCTGAGGTGAGGTGGGGTGGGGTGAGGTGGGGTGTCCCCGTCCCGCCCGGCCCCCCCGCAGCGGTACTCACAGGGTGGCGGCTTTGCCCCGCGCGGAGCCGTTGGGGAACTCCCTGATCCCCATCGGGAGCAACAGCAATGGCTGAGGGGCGCCCAGACTTCACGGCGGGGCGAGCCGGCGGCGCGAGCCGGCCGGGTAAGAGGCGGGAAGGAAGGAGGGGAGGGAGCCGGGGAGGCGGCGGCGGCCCCCGCGGCAGAGGGTCTCCGGGCTGGCGCTGTCCCCCGGCGGGAGGGAGGCAGGCAGGGACGCCGGGCGGACCGCCGCTGCCGCTTGCGAGGCGCTGCCAACTGCGGAGCGCCGGCGGCGGGGGCCGGGCAGGGCAGGGCGCGCTCCGCGCCCCCCACCCGGCGCGCTGCCGCCGGTCGCCAGCGGGGGGAGCCCCGCGGCCCCGCCGCCGCCAACCGCCCGCCCCGCTCGCCCCCTGGCGGACGGCCGTGAGGCGGGGCGGGGGCGGCCGTGCCTCCCCCGGTCAGGCCCAGCCGAGGAACGAGGCCAGGGGCGGCTGGGACGCGACCGGTGCCCGGTCCGGTGCTTCTCTCGCACGGCGGGCGCTGGACGAGCTGCGGGAGCCGAGCTGGTGGGAGCGGCGGCTCTGGCAAAGGGTGGCGGTGTTCTTCGCGGTCTCCCCTTGTCCGGCGGCGGGGAAAGCCGTGCGAGGGAGCCGGGGCACGGGTGGGTTGCGCTCCCGCGGCAGGCGGACGGGGCCCTGGGGCGGAGGGGGTCCCGGTTCGCCTCGGGGAGGCCGAAGGAGGCTGAGCGCAGGCGGGCTGTGACAGGGACGGGGCTGAGGCGACAGGAGCACCCTCCTAACGCTGCAGAACCACTGCCAGGGACACCCGGCATTGTACCAGGCAATGTTTTTCTTTCATTTTAAACACATACAGTTAAGGAAATGCATGAGCACAGATGCGCACAGAACAGCAGGGATGGGAAGGAACCTTCAGACATCTTCTAGTCCAGCCGTAAATCTGATAAAAATAACATCATTAAACCATGCCTTAAAGCACTGTGTCAACCCGTCTGTTGAACACCTCCAGGGATGGTGCCTCAACTACTTCCCTGGGCAGCCCTTTCCAATGCTTGATAACCCTTTCAGAATAAAAATGTTTCCTAATATCCAATCTGAGCCTTCCCTGGTGCAACTGGAGGTCATTTCCTCGTGTCCTATTGCTTGTGACTTTGGAGATGAGACCGACCCCCGCCTCTCTACAGCCTCCTTTCAGGTAGTTGTAGAGGGCAATAAGGTCTCCCCTCAGCCTCCTCTTCTCCAGACTGAACAACCCCAGCTCCCTCAGCCTCTCCTCATAAGACTTACTCTCAAGACCCCTCACCAGCTCCGTTACCCTTCTCTGGATCCACTCCAGCACCATAATGTCTTTTTTGTGGTAAAGGGCCCAAAACTGGACACAGTACTCAAGGAGAGGCTTCACCAGTGCCGAGTACAGGGGGATGATCACCTCTTGGGTCCTACTCACCACGCTGTTCCTGATACAGGCCAGGATGCTGTTATGGAGTTCTGAGTTTGAGAGCAAGCAAAGGTTCCAACAGCCAAGCAAGCGACATTGTTGACCAGCTGAGTAGTGACAGCTGCTGAGCTCTCACCTACTGTATTTATTTTCACCTCCCATCAATACTAGCTTCATAAAAGTTTCTCTGTGATGGAAGTTTCCACTTACCAAAATATTACTCGTTTCATGAGAAAGGGAAGTGAATTTTTTTTATTTCCCTCCCTTCCCTCCACCCTCTGTCACCCAAGATAGAGTTCTGTGTTTAAAGGATACAGGGACATTAGTAGCATAAGACAGCAAAGGTATTTCATTGGGCAACAAAACCACAGCTGCCAAAACTACAGCATGAAGTTTACATGTTCCCTCTTCTCTAGTTTATAAATATCACCCCTAGGAACTGAGTCTTTAGAAGACAGCCCAAGTCCCTCCTTAAGCAAGTACTTTCCTAAGAAAAGCTTCTGTAGCTGACATACGTACCTGCTTCTTAGTATTTTTTATGCTTAGCACTGAAGGTATATAGCCAAGCCATTAATCGGATGTTCCCACCCCTAAGAGTTTTGGGTGTTAGGCAGAAATACAATATACATGATAAAAGTTCTATATAATATATGGAAATGCTTGTACAGCAAAACTATTAATTTTCTCTAGCTAGGGTCAAATTTAATATCCGCAGGAATATAATGCTACTCTATCTCCAAAGTTGCTCTGGCTGAATCAGTGGGACTAATTTACTCTGTTATTCAGGCTGAAAAGGAGCACAATTTTGAATAGAATCTATTTCATACAAAATATTTTGAATCAGAAAAAAAATATACATAGCTGGAAACTTTCTCGTCTATTCTGCATAATCTTGCTTGCATTCATGTTTTAAAATATCTAACACCACCTTTAAATGGTTTAAATAAACCCAGAGAACCAAGAAAAACTGATAGAACAGAGAATGGCCAAATGCAGGACTGAATAAAGAGCTAAAATCAGCACAAGCGCCTTCAACAGACTCATGCTTGCTCTTTCAAATAGAGAGAGAGAGAGGGAGGCTGAGAGAGCAATCAGATCAATTTAAGACAAGTTGCAACACATTTTTCACGTGAGCTCCCACATTGTTACAAGACCCCTGCAATACACAGACAAAATTGAACAAGCATCAGGATTTCCAATGTGACTCATTGCCAAAAGCAACTGGAAGGTTGTAAAAATTATGATGTAGCCACCTGTGGCAGTGAGGAAGGTGCATAGAGAGTCAGAGTCCCAGTTCCTGGGAGATACGCTGCTTGATAGAAAGCTGATTTTAATCTGCTACTTTGAAGCTATACAATATAAACTGTTCAGTTTCTTCTTTACCAGTTGTAGTGGAAAATAGCAGTCCTTTATATTTTTAATTGAAAATAGGCCTATTGGTTGTTTTACTATTCATTGTTGCATGAGAAGTACAAAAAATTTATTTTAGGACATCTCATCACGTCTTGGTGGTGTGTGAGCCCTGCCCTTGCCTCATTTCCCAGTTCAAATAGAAAACTGAAATGCAAAGAGCGGAAAAATAGTAACATTTCATTCCTCCAGTAAGAGGCCCCAAAGGTACTGTAGGTGTCAATGACAGAAAATACAGAACAGCAGACTTCTTCGATATCTCATTTTGAGAAATGCTAGAGGCTTGAATCTCAAAGTCAATCTGCATTCTGCATCACCTTGGTATCATTCATGTTCTGCCATTTCAAGTAATTTGTATCAGAAATAATGGGCTACAAAACAGAGGTTAAGGAAAGACTAGATACTGCCATTCAAGTTTTCTGTATTTATCTGTGTATCATTCCTAGTTTGTTCTTTTCACATCGTTGACCACAGTAAGAGTTTGGCTGAGGCATGAGCCAAACAGTCAGGGAATAAGGAGAAGAGGAATTATAGCAACAGCTATTGCCCTGACTAGCCCATGAAAACCCACAGCGGGGAGGGGGAAGGTGCAACAGCCACAAAGATACAGTGGAGAGAATGAAGGACCCTGGAGAGAACTTCAAAGAAAACTTCTAATGGATTTGTGCTCAGGGAAAGCAGTTGCTTCAGTGAATCAGACACAACATCCATATTACATTTAAAGTTGCTTATCTGGAAGGTGTGCTGGCCCCAAGAAAAATCTGATAATTCTCACCCTTCAGATAAACTTTTATTTTTCTGGTTTTGAAGGTGGTTTTTAAAGTTGACATTTTTTTTTGGTGGAAAAAAAAAAAACACGTCTCTATCCTTGAACTCTGCAGTTTTCTCATCAGGAGAAGTTTCTGAAGAGAAAGAAATACTTGGAGACTGATTTGACACACAATTTTTACTGTATAAAATTAATGGCAGCTGTTTGAAGCTCCTCATGTGTCCAAAACATTAAAAATCCAACAGCTGAATTTTTGATCTGGGGGCAGAGAAGATCAAGAAGCATTATACTGTTGCCATATGGTTCTATCGAGTGGGGCATAGCCACTTTTATATATTCATTGTGAACCTTATTTGTAAGTTAGCCACACTTATTTTTCCAGATCTTCTGTAAATAATTTTGCAAGCTACTGTAAATATCCTGCTGCACCAACCCAGACTCCACTTCTTCCCGCAATATACAGAAATATATCATTCTATCGTAAAGACTATATCTCACTGCACTTTTTTTCCAGCTGCTTTTTGAACATAAAAGACTTTATTAAAAAAAAATAATCCATTACCAGTATAAATTTTTAATGAGAGTAACAGTAAGAAGCCTAGGCAGAGAGTTTGCAGAGGTGCTATGCAGATCCCTCCTGCAGACCCCTACATACTGTATATACCCACTTGGGGCAGATGTTGGCACTACTGTCAGCCTCAAGGCTGCACTGCTTCTTAGGATAAAATGATAGAGCATTAAAAAATGAGTTCTTTCATCTCGTAGATTCTTTTATTGTGGTGATAAATTTGGAACAATGAGATTATTTGATTAAACTTTCTCAGTCACCGCTGAATGGACTACCCTGCTTGTAGAATTAATAAAGAGGCCAAGACACCTCATTAACATGCGTGGTATTGAGCTGGATTGGCAGCAGTGCAGTTTAATCCTGCCAAAGGGCATTTGTTGAGGAGACTCAGAAAGCTTTTAAATCATATTCTTAAAGGTTGAGTCAGGAGAAGATGACCTTGCAAAAGCTATAGTCCTGAACTGTCCAGACTGTCCCCCCCCAGCCCATTCATGCTAGAGCTGCTTACTGCAGAGAACAATATGTTAAATAGTATGGCTTCTCCTTGCGTAATTCAATGCATCAAGCTTGATTTTGCTCTGCATGCTGATTGGAAACCTAGATACAAAAGCTAAGTTTGTAAAAAGCTGTGTGCACTAGCATCCCCTGGCATTTTTTTATTATCTGAAAGTACACGAGCTTCACCTGATGGTCCAAAGGTAAACTTTCATTTATGACAAGTGATATAGACCCATCATACCACTGTCACCAATGCCTCACATTCTGTATAAACAATTACAGCTCAGAAAGACATGGAGAAAGTGAATGAAAAGCACTAGCTGTGCATATTCATGCCTATCAAAACAAAGACCATGATTAATCTCATCACTGCTGTTTAAAGTCATCCATCTACGGCTGACAAAACTACAGAAACTTATGTTGTCGAATTAATTGCATTATAATTTTCATACACAACAGCCTATAAAACATCTCAAACTTCTGTTTTGGAAATACTGCTTAGATTTACTTAGACATGTAGGGTGAAAGTCCCAGGTAATTAAAACATTTTTAGAACTGTTGTTCTAAAGAATTATTTGTTGTCCAGATAGATAAAGTTTTTTCATCTGTAGACACAAACAGCTGCATTTCTCAACAGAAATAAGAAGTGCTCAAGCAAACTAGTTTCATGTCATTAAGATTTACAGCAAAGTTATCCACCAAGCTCAATTAATCTAATTTCTTTTGTGCTGGTGAAACTTCACCAGCTTAATGGATTTGTCTCCAATGTATAGCTTCTGAATTCACAGGTAGGCTCTCATTTTGAGGAGTGGCATGATTTTTGTGGTCAATCACTTTATCATATTTTCAAAAGAAATGTGACTGCAAAAAAATTTTATTGCAAGTATCTTGACTTCTTACTTTGCTTAAACTAAGCGCATAGACTTCTTAAAAATCACTAGGTCCGTGTATTCCTTTGTTGGTAACGTCCCAACATTTTTTTCTAAAATGCCTTTTTATATTCTTTTTTTCTAGGCTACCTTTATTGATTTTGAGCAGACGGTTTTCCTTTATATACAAGTTTTCCTTTGTTGGCCTATGGAAAATTCCTATTCAGGTAAAAATAAGGGAACATGAGAATATCCAGCAAAGACAAATTAAGTCATACTAACAACCCAATAAACAGGAGGCAAAATAAAATCTATATATGAAGGAAGAGATAACATAAGGTTTAGATACCTTAACTATGAAAGGGACACTCACCTTGACTGTCTTGAAACACAAATATTGTCCTTGAAATAGTAATCTAGAGACAGAAATTACAAAAAGATTTCCTAGGCTGTAGGACTCTATAGCAGTACAGGAAACGACAATGCTGTGTGAAATGGAGAATCTGTGAGAAAGATTGGAGGAAAGAAACATTCTTCAGGCTAGTGTGGGGTTTTTTTAATCAAGTGTTTGGCTATAAAGATAAGGAAAAATACTACCCTTGATATTCTATTGTTAGAATTTGTAGTAAATAGAAAAAACCAATGATATTGCACACTTCCTCAACAGGATTTTTTTAATGCTTGCCAGAAATATAAATTTTAGTTGAATCAAATAGCTAAAGAAAGAAAAATTAGAATAATTCATTTTTATTTGATTTTTTCTCCTGCTACACAACATATGGATGAAGCAGTTGAGATTTCACACATTAAAGAGTTGAAAAGTGGCAACACTTTGTGCTTTGCTGTGCAGTGAAGAGATAATTTTCCCCCTTTGTACTCCCTTGGGATTTTTATATTCCCTTCAATGTATTTTTTGTAAACATTGATTCCATGATTGAAAGGGAATAAGAGTAGCCCCTATAAAACACAGTCATTATTACTGCCTGAACATTGAGCTGCAGGTACAGTTCTACAATCCTCCAGTACTCACACGCATATATACCAAGTGTTTTAGCTCTCAACAACTACTAAAATTAATATCTTGTAACCTTAAATATGATGATTCTCTAGTAAAACAAAATAAATCCTCACCACAACAGATTTTAGCCTGCCTTTTGGTGCCAATTACAGAACAAAATTGTATCCATTGCTTTTGTTGTCATAAATAAAAGGGTCTTTTTTGTGGCTTCTCCTCCCACCAACTATGTTGTCAGTTACTATGATGCCATTCGCTGCATGCAATTACTGAGGTGGTCATGTCGCTCCCCACCCCTCAAGTTTATGGAATGAAAACCCCCCACACTCCCCATGAAGTAGCCTATGCATGAAAGCTGTTTTCTAGGCTTGTACATCAGCAGCATGAACAAAAGTTCACCATTTAGGAGATGCTTACCACTTCAAGGAAGGAGAAAAAAGGGAAATTGTTATGAGAAAGACAATTCATTGCTTTTCCTGTTTGCCCAGCACAGAAATAAGGAGCCTCCATCTCAGCAAAAAAATTACTCCTTAGAGACTGAGCAAAACTTGGTATAAACTAAGGATAGTTACTAACAGAGAAGAGCCTCCATCAGCAATATGCAAGCGGCTAAACACGCATCTGTCAAGGGAGGAGCCCTGCCTTGTCCATTGCTCTTCTCCACAGTGGAGGACTCAGTCTCCATTGCTCCCTGGCAGCAGCCGTTTCATGTGCCAGGCCAAAATCATGCCAGAAAAAACAGACTCAGCATTGGCTTTCTAGAGAAGTGTTGCTGCAGTTGCTCCTATTATTCCATTTGATGTTTTGTATTGCGATAGTCAATAGCTACCTCATTATTTGAAGCCTCCTTGGTTCTTCCATTTTATTATGTTTTAGTTGTCAAACAAGATTGAAAAGAAAAATCGCAGAGCTTAGGTGATGACTTGTTTTCCCTCTTCTGAATGCTCATTCTCTGGTTAAGAATGAACCCTTTTTCCATCCCTCTCCTGAGTTAAGCTATCATTACACCTGGTAAAATTGAGCTGCTTCCGATTCTCATGCCTTACCCGTGGATGGTCGTGTATGAGCCAGCTCAGAGCTCGAGAGTATTCCCTGTGTTGTGACTTTTAGAAATGCAGTTTGTAGCACTAACTTTTGAAGAGATTCTTTGGTGACATTTTGTGAAGACACCAGTGAAGCACAAAGGAGATTTTGCTGCAGCCTGCATGGCAGGGGTCTGCGAGGGGAGCCCCGCTCACCTGCTTCCCTGGCTCCAGTTTCACCACACGCAAGAGACAGTCATCAAAATGACAGCAGCAGCCAAGTCACAAAGGAACAGTATCCAGAGAAAGGATGAAGGATGGCTATGATTTCTTCATCAGCCCTTAATGTAAGCAGAAATTACCAAGAAAGACAGGGAACATCCTCCCACCATTCAGAAGTGGAACAGGAAGCTTAGTGAGAAAAAAACCCCAACTAATCCTGAATGTTTGTAAGGAAGTCAGAGTACCATGGAATCTAAACTGCTGAGTATCTGACAAGAAGGGCTATAGTTACCTACCAACAGTAACAGCACACTATTTTCTTCTGAAGTTCAGCCTGCCCTCTGTTATCTTGTTCTGGAAGAGGCAGGGTGACTGCAGAGCACCCTCTTGTCGCCTTGAAGTCCAGCTGGCTGCAAATGTACCCAGGAGCTTTCATTCTGGGCCACCTGTGTTGTGGCATTGTGTGACATAGACCAATAAGACAAGCACATATGCAGCAGAGAAGTCCACAGGAGACCAACTAAACTGATTTACAGAAGATGTATCCCCCCCCTCCTCAGCCCTAGAAGCTGGTAAGTGAGATCTCTTGTATCGCTGTGACCATTTTATATTATTAGGGAAAAAAGAGCTGATGTGCAATTATCTTGTTCACCTAAACATTCCAACTATTTTTTTTTTAAACTAAAATTGAAAAAATTCACACCCCTCACCCCCCTTCATTTCTATACCTTTGCTAAGCACCAGTTGATTTTATTAACTTTTAAGGTAATTGCTGCCATCATCAAGCAAAAGGCAGTAAAAGCTGAAGGGAGGGATAAGAAGATACCCTTGAGTGAACTGTACAATTCTGGGGTGTGAAAGCGACTAGTGCCAGCATATATGTGTTCTTACCCTCCGCTAGTGCCTTCCCAGCAAGGTGTGTGTATCTGCACACACACACAGCTCCAGACCATGGCACTGATCCGCTCATTCCCTGAGCTGCTGTACCAGCTGTGGGCCCTGCTGGAGGCTGCTCACTTGGGACTAGGGCATTTTTGCCATCTTCTGGAGGAACAAGACCAGGCTCCAAATAGGCAAAGGATCTAGCTGTAGAAGTGTATAAGGAGACTTGTTTTCTCTCCCTTCCTCTGTCTAGGATCAAACTCGAGCTTTAATTTTTAATAGAAAGGCAGTTTTGTTTTCTCTCTCCTCTTTGATCATTGAGAAGGTTTTAAAAAGCAACCCATTGGTTCCATTCCTTTTGAAGTCATACACAGCAGGATCATTAGTGGTAGGTAAGCAGACAGATGTAGTACTCAGTGTTAGATTTCCACTGTCACCATAACAACATTTAGTAGGGATGCTGAGCTACTATTATTTGAAACCAGACCAACAAATGCTGCAGAGTTGTGGGCAGGTGACATAGCTTTCATTTTGAGGCTGTTCTCTCCAGCACTGAGCTGAGAACCCAGAGAAGGACCTGTTCCTTCTGGACAAGAGGGCAGAGAACCTATGCTTTGTAGAACAGTTAGGAACTTTAAGCTCTGTTCATCTTATGAGAAGAGATGAAGCTTTGCAAGTTTTGGTAATTCATTGTGCAGCTTCTAGTTCTAGTTAGTTTGCAGCTCCTGATATAATTGTCAAGCTATAGAGAAGCTTTTGAAAATCATTTCCTTCTCCCCCCTCTCTCTTCCCAAACTCTATGAACCATTATTAGATGCAAATTTAATGAGCTCCATTCAAAATTGCCTAAATGCTTGTGTTAGATTTTCCTTTTATAAACATAGTTTTGGTGAAAGGTGGCGTCTGAAAAGTAATATAAGAAAAGTTTCCTTTTTCTCTAGAAACCAGGCATTTAACTGTGTTTAAATAACATTAGGCAACTACAGGCATTATCCACATGAGTTAACGGTCCTAGCTTATCTGCAACAACACCTCATAGGGTTCATTAAAGTCATAAATCCATCCTAGGGGCAGTTCTTTCACCATGAAGTACAATAATCTCCTTTCATATTGGTTTCTTGGGTCTAGACAAGTAGGCAATACACACGGGTAATTAAGGACCTGGTTAAAACTGCAAAAGAGAGTTGCTTGAAATATGTGTTTTAAGGTTAACTAAAGCAATTCCTAAATTTCTATCCCATTTGAAGACAATCAACAAGAGATCCTTGAGGTGGGACACTGGATGCTTTGTGTCAGAAGGTACTGAGAATTGGCAGCAACCTGCACGTCACTAATACTTTTATATCACTTTCTATCCAAAATCTTGGATGAAAACAGCATTTCTTCTATGAAAACAGCATTTTTCTGTGCTGTAGGTAACTTCAACTGTTATCTTTTAGAATTTACTGCACAGCAGAAGAGAGATTTCATTAATATCACCAAAACTTTGTAGTAGACGCAGAAACAAAAGTCCAATTCCTAATTCTGAAACCTAACCCACAACACCCAATGAATGATAGTGAAACTCCAAACATGCCTTTTTCACTGCAGCTGACACTAGTCCTGTCCACTTTGCTATAGGGTTACTTTGGGTAACTTGTCCAAACTGAAAAACCCACCCAAAAATTCATAAGTAACAGTCTTTTCAGGTGAGCTCACCTAATATTGAGGATTAGCAGGTAAGAATAGTTTGACATTCAAACAATACCACCAGAGTTTCCTGTTGGGAAGAACAGAGGGGAAATAGAAGAGGACCTTAATTTATGACTTGCTCACCATGGTAGTGTTGGCAATGTTATGCTGAGTTTCCGTAAAGCATAATTTCTAGTGACAGCGGGTAGAGGTGGCAAAAAATAATCGCAATGGAATGTGTTTTGGTGCTAAATAGCACCAAGTTTCTAGGCTGTCTCAACAGGTCTAAGTGAAAAGCCACATTTCTTTCTGTTTGGAGAGGTTCATTTCAGAGAAGCTTGCAGCCTCCAGGTGGTGCAAAAGCAAGTCTTTGAACAGGTGAATTGAGCACAAAGCTCCATGCAGAAGGTCCTGCTGCTGCCACGTTTTGCCACACTAAATTACTGGCACTTTTATCCATTTCGCCTGGTGGCTCTCTTTGTCCTCTTTTTTCTTCCTCATAACATTTTCTTATTGTTTATACAAGCTTCAGAATGGGATAAATGACTATGTTTTTGTGGAAATATATTTCTTCTTGTCTATATAATGAATTCAGTTCATTTGTTTATAATGTTATAATACTAATTTAGCTATAAGTTTCAGCGTCAGAATGAAAATGAGCAATACCACTCCAACACAAACCTCTTCACTCCATCAGGTACATCTTTGTTATAAAAATACTTACTTTATGTTTTCCATTAATGTACATCTATAGTTTTCCACTGCTTTGCTGATGTGCACTCATACAAAACTCTGCAAGAGCTCTGCAGTGGCAAAGCACACATACCAATATTGTAGCTGGAATGTCAAGGGGCTGCTTATGGGTCTCAGAGCTAAAAGAATCTGAGCCTTCATTTTAGAGTAGATTAGAAACATGACAGAGGCTACTAGACCAAAATACAGAGACTAAGATCAAATAACTCCACAACTGTAAAAGCCAGCACCCTGTGCTTACACCAAAGCGAACTCTGAGCTCACTAATTCTTTGTCTGCAATTTCTACCCCTAGTACTATGCAAACTTGGAATCATAAAATCATATAGGTTGGAAAAGACCATTAAGACCATTGAGTCCAACTGTTTACCTACCACTGCCAAGTCCACCACTAAACTGTGTCTGTGATTGCCACATCTACACATCTTTTAAGTACTTCAAGGATGGTGGCTCAACCACTTCCCTGGGCAACCTGTTCCAATGCTTGACAACCCTATCAGTGAAGAAACTTTTCCTAATCTATAATCTAACTTGCAGGAATCACGAGCCTCTGAGCAAGAACATTGGAGTAGAATGACAAAACAGCGTACTTGTGCATCTCAGTGCACAGCCCTTGATCAGAATAATCTCCTTGACCAGCAAAATCTTCTGCCCTCATGGCCTACATAGTGCAGTAGTATAACCACCAATGCCCCCAAGTGTAACACTTGTTTGTAACTTTATTCACATGGACATCATCTGCTTTCATTAAAGTTTTTAGGCTGCATCCTACTACACATGACTTCGAAACTTATGAGAGGAGAGACTATTTGCCAGGTTACGTAGATAACTTAGCTCAGGTAATATCTGCAATTTATCACTGCAAAAGGAAGTAGAAAGACAGAAACAGAAATTTGGACTCCACTTTAGCATTTGCAACTATAAGGCAATTTGTTGGCCTAGGTCCACACACTTTTGTACTTCACTAAATATGAACTCTGTACTTTGGGGCTTTTGATTACTAATTACAGTGAGTTCATTACATCTGGGTGCAAAACAGCGCAAGGAAGACAGAGAACGGTAAAATTCTAGACATAAGAAGAATAATGACAGATGTAAGTCCTAAGAAAGAAAGAAAAGGCGGCAAAGATTGCAGAAGACAAATCTCTGTGATTCCCAGACTGGCTGGGACTGTCATGTGTTGTTCATCGTGCCAGCTGGTTTATCTCATACCTCCACCACTGCTAGGAAAGAGCTCACCAGAGCTTTCTTATGGACATGGTGGTGTAAACAATTAGATCTTCTGTTTCTTGAGTGCTTTAGAAGAAGCAGTTTTATGTTAGTTCTCTATACCCAAAGCAATTAAAAAAACCATAATAGAGCAGAATATCTCACACCTCTATTCTGACATGAAGGCAGTGCTTTTAAAATGTACTAAATACACCTTTTATTGGTGCTTTGCATTTATGTATCATAGCAGTGAACTATATTTATCCCCTTTTCTCATGACCTGTCTGTACCTTTGACTTTTTCAACATTTCATGCTTAGAAAGAACAGGACACAGGTGTCCACCTGTCCATTCACTAGAGCGTAGCCTAATTACTACAATAATTAGACAGTTTAGAGTTTCAGAATTGTGTTCTCTTCCTTTCACCTCTCTCCCCAATGGCTCACTGACTGTTACTGAATAAAAGAACCTAATGGGCTTGCTTGGATGAGCTTTGCTTTTCCTCAGCATCTCAGACTGATGGCTATAGCACTGTCCTAGGGAAAATATAAGACAATATGAAAATCCTCCAGCAGACATTGGATATGAAAACACATCTACCACTTCAGCTGCTTTTATCACAACAACATATCAGTCCTGACACTTTAAAATCAATGGCCAAACATCCATTTTCTGGAGGGACCGAGGTATATTACCCAGGTTCTGAAAATTAGCTTCTGCCCCTCTTAAAAGACCAATATGTCTTCTGAATTCCAAGGAGACTCTGATGTGAGCTAGAGGCCAAGTTGGACAGTTGAGACTTTTAACCAAAGGAGCATGCACTACCTCAATAAAGGCAGTTTCTAGAATATTACAGTTCAGTATCTGTTTTTCTGGCATATTCAGTGCTTTAATCATTTTCTTTATCTGTCACAAAAATTCGATAAGAGCTTCAGAACTGATCCCTGATCAGATTATAGAGCTAAAATCAATGTGAGCAGTGATCAATTTTCTGCAGCTGGTGAACTTGCAAATGTTTATCTTGGGGACTACTATGGGCAGACATATGAAAACACTATAGTATTGTTTTCCCCAGCACTTGCAATGCTACTTTAAGCACTTTAATCAGCATCTGATCTTGGATTTCCAACACTATAAAGAGATTTTGGTTGAAAAACATTAAAGATAATTTCCAGATGTCTTTAAAGGCATGAAGGGATAAAGCCCCTGAACCTGTAATAAACAAGTACCAAAGGCTTTTATATTTAATTAACATTAAGTATGCAAAGATAAGAGCATCTTCTTAACTGTATTATTCCGTGTTCATGCATTTTATAGTTGGCTTAAGAAACAAAAGCAGCACCATCCTTAGCGAAGAAATTAGAGGTAAAAGTCTTGTTTTGTCATGATTGTTTTCTTTCTGAAGTTAATATATCCTTACTCAGGGCACAAAATGATCTTGTCATAAATGCTTGTACAAACCCTTCCAATCCTTAACTTACTTTTGAAGTCTAATCTGTCTCTCTGACCTTTTACTTCCGTTTGTCCTACTCGACTGGTTCAGTGAAACCAGAATCAAGTCTTAAGGATGAGTCTTCAGCAGAGAGAGCCTAGAATAAGGAAAACACATCACTAGTGTGACCTTCCCTTCCCTTCCTCCCCCAGTATATAGAAGGTTTCCCAAGCGCAGAGGTTCCCTAGTTCTCAGTTCATTCATATGGTGCACTCTGAGTCATCTCCTGTTGGTATCCATGTGTTCTGTACTTACAGACAGCACTAAACATACTGCTTCTACTAAAAAAAAAAAGTCAATCACACAGCTCCTCTGGCCTTATGGGTCCTATTAGAAGCCAAGCTGAAGAAGCCTGACATCCAATTCCAAAGCTTCTTACAATTTACTCAGACTTTACCTTTGAGAGAAATGGAAGTGTATCCTTGCCAGCTCATCCATCAACACAAAAGAATTTCAGTATTGAAAAAGTACTGAACTACCTGAATGCTTAGAATTTTTTTACTTGATATAATGTCAAGGCTGACATCGGCACATGCATAGTTGTTTCACTGATAGGGAGAAGATTCATTTGAACAGCAGGGAAAGCAACTCTGACTTCGCAATACTTTCCAAAATACCACATACTTGCCTAAGCTATATGAGGTTTTATCAAGATCTTAACAACAACAACAACAAAAAAAAAGCATAATTTCTCTCTTCTTGCATGCTTTGATCAGTCGTGAGGAAATTAAAAAAGGCTGTTGCTGTTTGGCTTTAGCCCTAAAATCCTGTTGAGATGAATGGTGCAATTAATACCTCTGAAAGCATTAAGTTGACCATTCATACAGTCCAGAACATCTCTCAGTGCAAGAGGGTTTTTATAGTTGGCATTTATAAATATTAATAAATGTCAGAGACATTAAGTAGAAAATATTTTCTCATATACAAAATGCAACCCACAGAGGATTGTTTTTCTTGACAGGGCCACAAAGCTTTTCACTATCTTGGCCTCAAATACCTCAAAGCTCAAATATCACCACTCTGGAGCTAAAAGGATTGCATCCAAGTTTTAATTTTCAAAGCATTTTAGCTTAAAAATAAATTTAAAAGGCAAAACCTTGTTTTATTAACTCCTCAATTATTAATTTTAATTAAAAAACCCTGTTTTAGTGCAGCAGAATCAAACGATTCTTGTATTAAAGTGTTTATCTACTCTTTATATTAAGCAGAAGATGCACAAATATGGAGGAGATCTTAGGCAGGTATTGCAATTATGTAAGAGCTAATGTTTGAGCTTGTTTAGGTCTGAAGTAGTTTTTGGAAAAGCTTGATCAGCAGGGTTGTTTGTCCAGATCTTTCAGAAATAATGTATTTCTAGATATCATAACATATCTTGTCCTAAGATAGGAAGTTCAGAAAATATAAAGTCAGCTGCTTTTTTTGTGTGTGTACATCTACTACTGTCTATTTAGGACTACTTCAGAAGATGAACTACTATATTCAGCAATAGTCACCTACAGTTCATCAGTTAGAAGGGGACATAGGAAAGAGCTCAGTGCTCCGTCATCATGCTTTGAATGATATCTGGACTCCTGAACTGTCTGAGGGTGTTGCAGTTCCCAAAAAGTGCACCCAGTGGCAGATAGATAGAATTACTGGGATTTGAAGTCAGGCATATCCTCAGAGATCCTTGAGGAGATAATTCAGTCATGACTCATTCAACAGGCTTCACAGGGCTTTCAGAATATATTTTTGTAGATTATCCATCTTCAGGAGCAAGGAAAAAAAATTAAAGTGACATCAAAGGGGTCTGGCAATTTTACCTCCTGCTTTTCTTGAAGCACAGGAAGAGAGGGCAATCTGAGAAACCAGCACAGGAAAATAAAAGCAGACTGTTTATAGAGGTTCCCTTTACTGAGCTTTTTTTGAAAGCTTTGATAGCTCCACAAGAGAGATCTGTAATACTGCAGTTCCATCAGATCAGTGTTCACTACTGCAGAGATCTCACCGACTTCATACGGCTGCTTGTAAGACACAGCACAACTCTTAAGTTTCCAACCAAAGGATCAAAAACAGTTTACCCAGATGGTTTTAAGTAGAATGGGTTATGGCTTAAATGGTTCCCTCAACAGTGATAACCTAGAGCGTCTGCAGCCAGTGTTGAGCACACAGGTCATATGCCAAAGCAAGCCTTAACAGCCCTATCTTATTCCTCCTTCTCACTCCAGGTGGGAATAAAGGCTTCAACAATCACCTGCCACTCTTCGTGAGGTACACATCACTCTCTCACTCCCACTTTTCCTCTGTGGATATCAAGTTATCTTATGCAAAGAGGAAAGGAGCAGGACTTTGGAGTAAGCAAAATCTTCAGATCTACAATCTGGTTTTGTCTGCAATGCAGTTTGAGACATCCTGAAGGTTCCTCATTACTAACACAGATTATATGATTTCTATTTTTCACATTAAACATTTATACTTTAGTATTCTGCTTTATAAAGAGACATACCCTACTTCTTGTTAACACATGTAATATTTGTATTCCAGTAGCGACCTGCTATAGGTTCTGTTAAGATGAAAAGAAAAATAGGATATTTATTTTTCCTGTTAAGACAGTTAAAAATTTATTAGCGCGTCCTCCTATTGAACCAGATAGACCATAACACTAGCAGTGGTGTAACAGAGTGTACCTGCTAGAGATCACCAATTCAAAATTTTTTATAGCTCAGTTATACATTATATATGTGAAAAGTGATTTCCCCTTTCAGCTTAATCAAGATTAAGCGTTTGAACCACAAATGCTTTCTATTCATGTATTACTGAAAACAATTATACAAGTACAAATAAATTTCATATAAAAATTATGTAGCTGAACATAGGAAGCAGTATTAATCCACTTAATCATTAATTACTGCAGTTCTATAGTAGAAACCGGTTAATATTTAGTGGTTACATACACCATCTTCCAGGGAGCTAGAAGTGTGCCAGCTTCCAAGAGAAGAGGTCAGTAAAAGTTTCTCTTCATAAGGGTTACTTTAAAATGAAGACTTGGGAGTTGTGGTTTTGCTAGCAAGTAACTTTTTTTCCATATTTTTCATGTCCTAGATTCATTATCAGTATTTCTCAGGATACCCCTAATAGAGCTTTGGTACAAGATCCCCAGCCAAAACTCAGATGTAGACATTTTAAGGGAATGATTCCTCTGGGAGACCATCATTTCCTCCAGCAGCCCCATTCCAGCCCCATGCAGGCTGGAGCTCCAGCCTTTCTCAACGCTCACCAGCAAGACATTTTTCCATTTGTTTCCTCCATCTTCCAATCTCTGTGCACAGTTAGATGATCACAACTGTAGCCATGGATTACTTCAGCTAAAGCAGAACTCCTAGTGAGAGTATTTGGAGACAGCCCTTCCTACTCTGAAGAACATATTATTTGATAATAAAGTGTTAATACAGATGCCATAAATCCACAGTATATTCCGTGGAAACATACAGCTAACCATTATTCTTCAAAGGAAACTATACATCAGAGAGTATCACTGTTATGAAGAGCACAATTCTTATTACATGTGTTTTCTGAAAAATAAAAATCAATGCATTACTAATAAAGTATTGGTTTGATTTTCTTTAAACTTTATTCTTTCTATAAAGTATTTCATTTAAAAGGTTTATAGAGAACTAGTATGTTTTATGACCTCTCTGTCTCAGTACTATATTTTGTAAACAACACTTTCATAATAATTAAGTGGCATAAAAGGTTCAACACCTTCAGCCTCCGTAGGTTACAATTGGAAGTCTTGAGATAATGGCTGTTGAGGGAGAGGGAGCGTTGTGGAGTTTGTCCTTTCCCCTCTCACAAGCAGATCTTATGGCATGATCGCACCTCAGAAGAGGTCAGATTCCAAGCCTGGCTTAAAATGGTCTGCGTTCAGGGGTGCTTTACTGTGACTGAAATATGTGCTTATGTCCTAGAAGGCCTTCTGTTTGCATGGGGGAGCTGAGGTACCATCAGGCATTGCCCTGTTGCTCGCCAGCACTGGAGCCAGATCTCTCTGCGTGCTCTGGGCTATGATACACTCTTCAGAAATCTCTAAATTACCAGTTTCTCCAGAAATCTGTTAGGAGTTACATGGAAAGGAGAATGGGCCAAGGTCATGTTTACTAACATTAGACCTAGGAAAAGAAAGGACTAAATTCCAACTTCACTGCTCTGATTTTATGTTGTCCCATAATTGCAGAGCTTCATTTCCTGCCTATAAATTGAAAAGCTCATTGCAATACATTTTTGCAAGCATAATCACATACCCATGTAATTCAATCCTTACTGTATTTTACAGTGTGCATTAAATGAATTGCATTAGAAAACCAACTCAATGGTTGTTAGCTGCTAACACGTTTAGAGAATTAAATCAAGCTTAAAACCATTGTGACAGCATTTGACACAAATCTCAAAGGCAAATCTTAATACAAATCTCTATTATATACCCAAAGCGATAATAAGGCACTACAGAACAGAGTAGAAGGGGGAGTGTGTGCCAATTTACTTACACTGACAAGAGCTTCTAATAGAGTTGTGCACCCCTCATAAATAGTGTTTTGCGTGCACCTCAGTAAACAGGGAGGTGGGGTGCAGATAAAAGCCTCTTCTCCAGGAGTCGGCTGCAATTCACAGAACCATGTGGGGTTGGAAGGGACCTCTGGAGACCATCCAGTCCAACCCCCTTGCCAAAGCAGGTCCACCTAAAGAGGGTTGCACAGGAACGTGTCCAGGCCGGTTACAAATGTCTCCAGTGATAGTGACTCCACCACCTCTCTGGGCAGCCCGTTCCAGTGCTCCACCACTCGCAGTAGAAAAGTTCCTGCTCATGTTTAGGTGGAACTTCTTATGTTCAAATTTGTGCCCATTTCCCCTTGTCTTGTCACTGGGCACCACTGACTTGCTACAATTTTCTTCCTCATCGTAAGAGAATCAATTACGTCTTTGTTTCTAGATCTGTGCGATTTTTTGTAACCTGAAACATTATTAGAGCTTTATGAAAGACAAAAAAAAAAAAGTAAACCTTAATACTTTACGCAATATAAGCCATGACCCCGTAGATGAGTTTAGGTCTCTGGGATCCATGCAAGCACTTGCTACAAATTTCACAGCCTAACACTGCCAGAAGCACAATTGTCTTTCTGACAAAAAACAGTCTCCTGGGTGAAAACGAGACTTCAAACAATAATAGATTTTTTTTTCATCACCTTATTAAAAAAAAAAATCTATAAAACAAATAATGTAAGATTTCTTTAAGAGGAGCTTCAGAAATTGTCTATTGTGATTATTTTAAGAATCTTTAAGTTGCAACTACAATTAGTGCAGAAACTTTGCAATAATAACAGTGCATAGGAAACAAGGATTCAAGCATTCAAACAAAGCATAGTTTCAACTGATAATTGCTTCAAGTCATTTATTTTCACAGCCAACCTTTCACCATTGTCTTCCTAATATCTGAGATCCCAAGAAACAAAGTTTATTTTGCATATTTTAAACAGGCAAACTAGAGCAAGGAAACCACAGCCCCCCACACACTGAAAAACAATGTGCCAGCTACCAAGTTTTGGGAGGAGATGGGGTAGGGATTTGCTCTAGATACTAGACCAAACCAGAAGAGATCACATGCAAAGGCCCACGGAAGTAATTAATTATTTTATACCCACCAGTTATTACTGGGTTAGCAACTGGCAGCTTCCCAAAACACAATTCTGCTGTTTACACTGTTTCAGAGGAGGGAGTTAGAGCTGAAACCTCCCACCTGTGGTCACGCTGCATCTCCTCCAGGAGCTTCCACCCTCTGTGCTTAGCATAGGCATCTCATTTTTCCCATAGCCACTTACAGAAGCCCCAGACAAGGGCTCTTTGGGGTTCAGTCTCCCCCAGGTTGCCTGGGGCACAGACACCCATCATCCCACCACCCAGCCCCAAATAAAAGGCCACAAGTTATTGCCACAAGACACTGGCAGGCAGCAGAGCAAGAGTGCACGAGAGTTTCATATCAGCATCCAGAGCTCTGGAAGCTATAGCCCTTAGTCAGCCTTAGGGAGACCTCTGCAGCTCCCATGAGTCTCACAACTCCATCTCAAAATGTTTACATGGATCAATAACTTCCTCATAGAGCCTAAATGCAAGTTTAGGCAGGCAAAGTGCTACCAGAGAACAGCAGTGGCAAGAATTGCAATCAATTCCATCTGCCACCTCCACACCACTTGGCTGAAGGTCTGGACCTCCTTTTTGTTGGTTCAAGGACCATGAGAAGTTGATGTAATAAGTCCCAGCTTTGGCACTCCAACTCACAATACCAGATAGGCACATAAGTGCTCTTATACTACCAAGAACAACAAAAAAAAAGGTACTTTGCTGTGACCCAGGCCTGTTGATCTCCCACACATAGGCAAGAAACAAGTAAAACAACAAACTGGATGGCCTACATCCATTGTCCTTTGTATTGCACAGCATTACTCCTGGCCACCCGTTACTTGTGCAACCCACTCTCTGTTTACTGATGGTACACGGGTGTGAAAACATAAGCAATACATACACATATGAGAGAACATGGGTAAGGAAGATGAATTTTGCTTAGAATAAGATCACTTACCCCTCCCATAAAAAGCCTACAAGGTTGTGTTACATTCATTTCCTACACACAAATCTCATACGAACCCTTCGCTGAGGCTGCTTCTTACCTGCCACATCCAACAGCCTTCCCTCAGTGCACTCCAAGCTACTTCTCATTACCAATCCCCCAAAGAAACCTCCACCTACTGCTCACTTGTGCCCTGAGAGCTCCCTCCTAGAGCAGCTGTGCCTAATTGGCAATTTAGGCAAGAGGAGAAAGCAAACTCCTTTTAACCCTTTCCAGGCTGCTACCCCATGCTAGGGGGGTGCTCATACCTCCGCATGGGTTACTATGTGCCAAACTGGAGCTGTTACCATAATTGCATTTCAACGTGGGATGCTCTGATTGCTGGGGTAAAGCAAACAAAAGGCAAGAGAACCTTTCTGTGGGGTGGTGAGGCTGGTACGGCAGTACAGCACTCAGCTCCACAACTCCCATTTCTTTAAAGCCTGTTGCAAAATGAAATGAATGCAAAGAACTGCTGTGAAGTGATTCAAGGGATGGAGGAAATTCCCCACTGTGAAAGACTTTAGGAGGTAGTTTATTTATTTTGCCAACAAAGAGCCTGAGAGGAGCATTGACTACAGTAAGCAGCTGCTGCAAGGAAACAAAAAAAACGCAATAATCAGTATTAATGATCTCTGTAATCCAGAAGTATAAAAAAATTCAAGTGAGAAGGGTCATGTTTTAACTTTGTATGAAATGTAATTTTCAAGAAATCACCCACGAAGAAAATTAATGTATTCCTTTTTCAGTTTTCATCTTCATTATTTCAGATATTATAACTTGGTACCACTTTCTTTTTTTTTTTTTTTTTTATTATTCATATAAAAATCAATATCCCTCTGTGCCATCAATAAAAAACATTATCTTAAAATTACAAATATTAGGATATTTATATGGTAAAATTTTATTAAACATATAAAAATGAGGCTAGTATGCGACTCCTGGTTAGCTGACTATTAATTATGACTTTGGCAGAAACCTAATTTTTAATATCTTTTCTAGAAAGAACCATAGGTTTCTAAGGAGATTTTAGGAATAAGAGGTGAACTAAGGCTAGAAATAAGCTTCTTCTCAGAGGAAATAAAGTGATGTACTTTCTGGTTTGGATGTTAATCAATTTATGGGAGATTCCTAGACAACCAGATAAAAAAGTTAATGGGTTTTCTCCCTAGCAGACATCCTTGGAAAAATCTACAGAATATCTATGGGGAACTTAAATCATCCTTCCAACTGTATTTTAAAATTTGTGTTCTTGAAGCAGCTCAATAGAGAAGGTATTCTGTATTAACTTTTGTAGGTCTGGCAATAGTTTCTCGAGCAGTCTACTGGTTTAATTTTTATTAAACCCTGTAAAGATTTTTTCAATTCAATAATTAAACTGTTAAATTATGTCAGCTTTGGCAAGATTTTACATAATTTTACCTTCTTCATGATGTGCTGAGAGGAGTCAGCAGTTCAGTTTGCCTCCCTCTGGAATGGCACACTGTCCACTGATGCGTAGGTGACACCAGAGGTGATGTGCCTTGACTAAGCAGATCCATGGTGAGCCCTGGTCTCCTGCACAGCCAGGCTGAGGAACTGCCATCTGGAGTGCAGTGCAGATACCTTCCAGGCAACAGACCAGGCCAGTGTGTCTTTGAGTGTGGCATGAGTGAAGACATGAGTGTGGGGAAGCAGCTGGGTGATAGGCCTGGGTGCTCGGAAAAGCTGAGATATCCCCTTGTTAGAAATGGCCATTGCAAGTGCCCTCTCCTTTCTAACTCAGCCCCAAGAAGCTCTACCAAAAGTTCCTTTCCTGCCTTCATACAAGATTTTCTGTGTTACTTTGCAGGGAACACGTAAAAAGCTTAATGAGTAGTTCAACAAGCATGTTTTTGGGTGCTCCTAGCTCCTCACTGACTTCTAAATCCAACAAACTCCAGCCAAGTGAACATACTTGCCAGAGGGCATGGCTGTCACCTCAGCAAGCCAGCCTTTGCTCCCTGCAAGGGGTGCCATGGGTGCCAACACTACTGATGCTCATCTTGGCATGACCCTGCTTCTGGAAGCTGCCAAGGAGAGAGGCGAAAACACTGAAGCTCTCCACACCAACCTGGGCACACGATTGATCTGCCTTTCTGTGCTGTTTGGCCAACAACCTGGCTCATAACCCATTGTTTAGTTACAAAATCATTAAAATGGTACCTAAGGGAGATAATAGACCAGGTCAGGCTCCTGGAAATATTTTCTCTGTGTAGAGGATTGCCTTCGATGGCTCTTGGGAAAATGACAATGGGCAAGGTGGAAGCATATGTGCAATGCTGTTAAAACCTAAAAGACAGTAGTGGTGGAGTGGCAGAGGAAAGCATCCATACTCTCTGAGGCCTGGGATTTAGTTACAGCTTTGCCTGTGCTCCTATATTAGATAAACCTTTAGTAATAATATTGCCCATCCACTTTTAAAATTCATACTGCAGTGCTTGCCCCCGTTACCTCCTGCAGCAGCTCAATCCACCAATTGATGAAAAACTGCATAAAGAAACAGCAAATTAAAAAAAATGCCTCTTTTGGACTGAGGATGTGAGAAGACAGGACTCTGACAACATTGCAGCTTCACAAGAGGTTCAAGCTGACATTTTTAATCTTGTAGCAGTAACTGCAAAGTTGTAGCTGTCTTTTAGTGGGAGGTGGTTAAGACCATTTTTGGTGTTTGGTTTCTGTAACGCACAACCTGGTGGCTGAAGGAAAAGCCCTCTCAACCCCAGCTCTGAAGAACAATTTCCATCTCTGGTCTGTTTTTTCTGGAGGGTGCAGGAGACACCCTTCTACCTCTATGACTCTCTGTACTGTGGTTACCAGGGTCCCCATTGACCAGGTAGTGATGGGAGAATACAAACGATTAATGAAGCAAATTCTCCCTTTTTACCTCACAATCACGTTCTGGATTTAGGCATGTTTCTATAGTAACAATCATGTCTTCAGAAGAATTTATTGGTTTATCTCCTGGATTAATTCTATGAAGTCTTACAATATTTGAAATTAAAGCATCTTTCTGCTCCACAGAAAGCAGATCATTGTTTCCGTCATGAAGAATAACCAAAATAAAGAACATTTTGATTGACATTTAATATTACTAAAATAGGACAATTTTGTAATGCCAACAAACATCCCAAACCAGCCCAAAATAACCAAGCATGAGAGGAATATCTGTGGAATATGGGGGAAGAGATTGGTCTTTTTCATTTGGTAGAGTATGGCAATATCTCATGACAAGCAAAAAAAAAAAAAAAAAAAAAGTGTTTTTTCTAAAAAACAATCACTTCGGTTCCTATTAAACCATTCTATACATTGCAGAATACCATATAATATTTCTTTATAAGATGAAAGTTTTGACAATCATTCCTCTTGTTTCCAGGTGCATTTGTGCAGACATTTAGGACCATGTGTTTTTATGTCAATGTGATATACAAATGCTTGGATTTCCAGAGTCACTTTGACATCCTTTGACATTGCCCTGACAACAGAAAAATCACACAATGCAGTTCCTTCACACTGGCTGTTTTCAAGGGCCAGTATTTCCACGCTTTCAGAAAGGATCGATGTGTTTCAGTGTCAGTATCTGCATTGTGCTGAAATTACTTTGTGAAGCAGAGGATTAGCTCTTTCCATTTCTTTTATTATATTTTAAAAGAATAAAGATTTCTTTTTCTAAGTATGAGCCCCATGGCTTTTCTCACTGCCTTAAGAGGTCTTTAGGGCAGAAAGCGCACTAAAGAGTCCTGCTTTTTAGGTGAGTTGTATACTAAAGCTCCCTACAGTCCTTTGACTGTGAACATCAAGGTTCAGTGTGGTTTACCTACCCAGAATCTGTGAGTTCGATCTACGTGCCACTCTGTGTCCTTGCGAGGCAATGTCAGTGCACATCTGGGGCCTTTGGACTGGCCCTGAGAATACAAGTAGTATAGACTCCCTAAAACCTGCAGAATTTGTAAGTGGTTTAGCCATGAAAATAGTAATAATAATAAAAAAAAGCTATTCTAAAAATTGTTGGACTCTATTCTGACCTTTATTTTAAAAGCTTCATTGAATCCGGGCATGGTGCTGGGCATGACCTAGCTGATCCTGGTTGAGAAGGGAGGCTGGACTAGGCGATCTCCAGAGGTGCCTTCCAGCCTCAACTATTCTGTGATTTTCTGCCTTGCCAGCTGCTTTCTGCAGCAGTGCTCCCACGCAGCCCAAATCTGTGAGACCAGGCCAAGACTTCTTGTTACACATGCTCACTTCGTGCTGTGCTGGCCACAGGGGACAGAAGCTTGTCAGCTAGCAGGAGGCAAGGAGAGACACATAAAGACATTGCAGAAAATGTGCAGAAATCACTGGGGAAAGCACAATTATTCTCATTACCTGGGAGGAGATAACATGCAGCAGGCTGTGAGGTGAGCAGCAGAGCTCTGGCAGGTGTGCTGTGCACTGCCATGGGACCTTCTGCCTGTTCTCCAGGTGGCCCTGGGTCTCCCATGTCATCTTCTGCTTCCACAGGGATCTGAAACAGAGGGGAAAGGCTGAGGTGGCTCACCGGGTGGATTTAGGAAGTCTGCCACTAAGATGCAGAATTTTTTGATATCCTAGATCACCCTGAAACACAACTGAGTTCTTCTCTGTCTCCAGTATCACATGGCTATTGTTTGATACACCAAAACAGACACATACACAGATAAACATACATATTTTACCAACTTGAAAAATAGCACTTGAAAAAAATATGTTCAAACTGTTGCATAAAACCTAGGAATAAGCATTAATAAGTGACCTAATGAAATATTAACCCCCACAGCCTTTTCATTATTACTCATCAAGTGTGTTAAACTTGCAAAGAAACACAAAGCAGTCAGAAAGGTATACTCTCTGAACACAGATAGCGAGCAACGGTGCCTGGAGGCAGGAAAATCCTGAACTGTGTGAAAGGAGCCACGACAAGTGCAATATACTCTATGATTTTCTGCATTTTGTACTCTGTAAATACTTTTACCTACACTCTGACAGTAGCGTCAATCTGGGCAAGCAAATACTGTCACAACGAGTGTTAAGAAACTAGTAGCCCGGGAAACCCAAAAAAATTTTAATTCTCCGTATGGGAGCACCTGTGACTGTGACAGATATCAACACCATGGCTTATACACATGGAGCCAAACATCTGCAGGGGTGATTTTGCAGCCATACAAACTTGAGAATAACTCTGTGTCAGGCAACTTGGAAATGTTTGTTTGTACTAAATTAGCCCTGGGTTTTAAGATTCTCCTCTGTAGAATTTTCAGTATAACATTCAGATACTGCCAATCACACTTTATGTCACCTCACAGAAAACAGCATTTCTGCCATGATTTTGATTATTACTTGCAAACATGCCAAATAATCTATGTACTACTTGCTTCTAAGCCAGCAGTGTGCGAGATTTCAGTCCAATAAACTATTTCCTTCCTTTCAGATCCACACTTTTGGTATTTGAATCCAGGTACATACCAATTGAAAATTGTTATGAAGAGTGAAGACCAGTTGGAAACTGTTATGAAGACTGAAGCCTACAGTGTCCATCTGTTTCTTCATGGAGTTTGAGCAGTATGTCCCAAGGCTTCAGATTTTCCTGCTTCAGCATCTTTTGTGTCCATAAAATAGGGTGAAGAATTAAATTTCTTCTCAGCATTTTCACTGATTTGGAATAGAAGTGTAAGTTTCTCATCTCCTAAAAAAAGGCATTATAGAAGGTGTATGTTGTTTTCTATATGTAAGAATCATCACTATATCTATATTTTACTTTGGATAAAGTATTCTTGAGCTGGAGAAGTGGAGGGACAACTTCATGATGACTGTGCATAATATGGTGTTCATACTAATACAAATAGAAAGCTTAAGTATCAGTGAAATCCTGGGAAATAAGCAGAGATCAAATTTCTGCTTAAGAAAAATAGTCTGGTTTTATTTGAGGGCTGTAATTTGCTTTTACTAGTGTTCATAAGAGTATTTCAGTATTTGCAGTTCAATATTCATGTTCTCTATCTTACCTGTCAAGTTGTCCTTACTGCCTGAAATAAAACCAGTGCTCTCCAAATGGATGGATTGTAATTAGGTGTGCAAACCAAGACAAAGTGTTGATAATACCTGTTAGAATATCTCTACACACTTCTATGGGACAAATCAGAATTGATGTGGGCAGTAAGAATCTTTTTATGCAGTGTCCCACCTCTGCTTAGACCAAATACTGGCTACTTCTGGAGCCTGGACAATCCTGCTTTTCAGTGCTTCTCTTCTACAGATCCATTTGCAACTTTGTGAAGTTATGTTTTTACCCCTCAAGACTATCCTGGCAGATTGCTGGGTCAAGCAAAGGCTTTGG